>JALXJV020000013.1:8006456-8036288 GCA_024633595.2 Lepomis macrochirus
TAATGCAGCAAAACATCAAGCAAGTACAACAACACTTGTAACACTTGACAACAAATGTAACTGATAATGAATCCCACGTTTTCTGGCTCCGACCACATGTCCAAAACTACTGGTTGGAGATCCTCGGCCTCAGCATCCTCTGAAACACTCATCACTGCTTTATTTGAGGAAATCTCCACATCACAGACACCTAAACATGTAAAACCTGCATTTATAGTAAAAGCAATAATGACTGTAAAAAAAGATCAAACTTGACAAAACGAACTGTCACAAATCACTGGATCAGTTTACTACCAATATCCTCTTCATGGAAATATGTAAATATGTAGGGCAGCCTCCTCAGCACTGAGGGGGAAACACCATGATATGTTGAGGACAGCTACAGCTCACTGACTCTGTGTGTTTGCACATGTCAGACATAAGATATATATATCTACTGTAGATGAGTTGAAAATTGGAGAAGTTTAAAGAGGCAACAACATATCAATATTTGTTAGTCGTTGAAATAGAATATTTATTTCCATGTAAAGATTTTTTAATAAAGTAATTTAAATGTAATTTGAAATTCATATGATTCAATTTGAAGTCACACAGTTTAGTTTTCAATGAGCTTGTGTTCATAGGAAAACACATGTTATGTTTTAGAATCTCACTGCAGATACTGAAACTATGATGATCAGGTGGGATTCAAACCCAGGCTGCTGCAGTGAGGACTCAGCCTTGTTCATGGGGCGCGACCTCTAGCAACTGTTACTTTCACTACTACAAAAATGAAAGAAACTAATTTGATGAACTGGTCTTTATTGTGTAGAAATAATCAAAATTATATCAAGTAAACAAACTTTATCCATGAAACATGTGATTAGAGAGTGACTGAAGGAATGAAAGAGACACAGAGAGAGTTACAGAGTTCAGAGAGCAGTAGCAGAGTAAAACCAGCAGCAGAGTCCCAGTGAGTCAGGTCAGGACTGGGGACACTGGTCTCTCCTCAGTGTCTCTGAGACCAGAGCCTGGGAGCCCTGGGTGGCCTCACAGGTCACAGAGCCCACCTTCCTCCACTGGTCTGCAGGGAGCCTCAGGGTGCTGCTCCAGCTGTAGCGGCCGTCCTTCTCCAGCACCCCGGGACTCCTGCTCTCCTCCCAGCTGATGCTGCTGCTGCCGATCCACCTTCCAGGCCAGACTCCAGTCTGAGGGGAAGCCCTTGTTGGCCAGGCACATGAGCGTGGCCTTCCCCTGCAGCAGCTCCTCACTGGAGGGGGGCAGCACCGTCAGGGTGGGACGGACATCACCTAGGAGACACCAGTCAGCTTAGAGGACACCTTTACTGTGTGAGAGCTGAGTTTCTGTCAGATGGTTTTTCTGCTCCACCAGTCACTCACTCACACATTGTTTCACTTCCCTTTAAGAAGCCTCTCATGCAAATCAGCACAGAGAGAATCATCATACAGAATGACCTGAAAAATATCAAACTGCAGATATAAAATTTCTCTTCAATAATTTCAACTATTAGTTTAAAGTATTTAGAGGAAACAAATACAGAAAATGAACTGACCAGAAGGAAATGTTCTTCATCTGTATTTCACTCATCGTTACCAAAATTTTGAAATGATTTCAAACAAAATTTCAAACAATATATGCAACATTTTGAAATATCCATCTTAATCTTCTATCTGTTCAATTTTACTTGAGGAAAGGATTTTATATAATTCTAACAACAGTTATTATGGCCACGGAAAGTTCAAAACTAATCTTGGCAAACATTGTTACCTTCTGATTAAAGTTTGATCTTTTCTCCACTTCAAGCTGTTTGAATTTCAGACAGGAATGTGTAAAGAAAAGTTTAGTTAAGCTGCTCTGAGTTAGTCTCCATGGTAAAAGAGGAGAAATAAAAACAAGAACAATAAAAGTTTTGTGCCTCAAAATCTGAATTTAAAGCATGATTTGACAATATTGCATTTAGTATTTCAGCAGAAACTTACTTCCAACATCAAGTCTGGTTCCTCCACCAAAAGTCCACCACAGTGATACAAACTCATTGAGCCGCCGTACAAAAACCTCTGACTGTAGAGAGACACGGCTCTCTGACTTTGACACAAACAAACTCAGCAATAATAGTTTGTGTTTGTAACATTTATGAACTGACATGTGAAAATATCACTGTTTTAATTTGTTATATTAATTTCAGGGCTGGGCATATTAACGTGTTATTATCGCGTTAACGCATTGATTAATTAACAGAGACAGTATTTGTTTTGTTTTATCGCACGTTAACGCAGTTTTTTTATTATTATTTTGAAAGTCCGTTGCTCTCTGGCTCTGAATACACACAGGCCTACAGTCAAACCATGGGTCACAGGAGAGGAGGGATGTTGATCAGCCTGCAAATAACCCTACCAAACAAACAGAGAGGCTTCGGCAGGTTCTCTCAGGTGAACAGAAAGGGAGACAACAGCAGGCTCTATGGATAGTAACCATGGCAGCGGCTTCTTTGCACTACACAGCCGTAGCCTTTTTAACTTAAATTAAAATTATACATAGGCTAACTTTACCTGATAGGCCTGCATTTAGTTTTGCAGAGATGCTCTGCCATGTGAATTCCCTCCTGCTGATGTCCTGATAACTATTTAGATTCTGGAAACTCAGAAACAGCGAGGATCAGAGGGGGAAACACCATGATATGATGAGGACAGCTACAGCTCACATTTATTGTTGACATATAGATATATGTCCACTGTAGATGAGTTGAAAAGTGGATAAGTTAATATAAGTTAAAAGATTTAACAACATTTTATAATCATTTGTTTAGATGTGAAATAGAATATTTATTTCTATATAATAATTATTTAATAAAGTTTAAATTAAATTTACATTTTTTTCCTCTAGCAATTAACAGAAATATAAAATATTTTAAACAAAATATGTCTAGAAGCATAAAACCAAGATCATATAAAAAAGGTTTTTTAAAAATGTCTTATCTTTGGGGACAGAGCCTTTTCCAGGGCAGCTCCCAGGCTCTGGAACTCCCTCCCCCATGAGATCCGCATGTCTGAGTCCCTCACCATTTTTCAGTCCCGTCTGAAGACCCATCTCTTCTGTTCTGCCTATCCTTAGTTTTTTTTAAATTTATTTTTATTATTATATATATTTATCTACTGTTTTCTACTCTGTAAGCGACTTTGAGCTTGGGAAAAGCTGTACAAATTCAATTTATTATTATTATTATTATCAATACTCTGATAAAGTGATTGATCCATTGATAAACAGCATCATCAGAGTAATCCAAGTCCCTGCTGGAGTCAGTCAGAGCATTTCCATAGAGAGCCACTTTGCATCAGCAGCACCATGCTCCAGTGCTCTGGGAGAGTTTATAGTCCTGAGAGTTGAACACTGGATGACTGACAGCTGTCCTTCATGACAACAGAAGCCACAGAAATCCTCCTCATCAAAAAACATGACTTTGATCTGCGTCCTCATCTGGACTCTCCTCTGCTGCTGCTTCACAGGTAAAGTCCAGAGAATCAAACTCCTCTCCTCTATGAACATCTGTCCCTCTGAAATGAAGCCCACAAAACCATGACGCTGCTTTATGTTTTTGTCTCTGTATCCTCAGAGTCCAGAGGCCAGGTCACAGTGACTCAGCCTGGAGCAGTGAGCTCTGCTCTGGGAGGCTCCGTCTCCATCAAATGTAGGACCAGTCAGGATGTTTATAACTCTTACCGTTTACACTGGTATCAACAGAGAGATGGAGAAACTCCTAAACTGCTTATTAAGCATACTAATCAGCTACAATCAGGGATTCCAGGTCGTTTTTCAGGCAGTGGATCAAACTCTGACTTCACTCTGACCATCAGTGGAGTCCAGACTGAAGATGCAGCAGTTTACTACTGTCAGAGTTTTCATCTTATCAACAGTCAGCATGTGGTCACACAGTGAAAAAGCGTCGTACAAAAACCTCCCTCAGTCAGACTGAACAGAAACTGAACTGACTGCTGCAGCTGGAAGCTACTGCAGAGACTGATACACTTCACTGAGGACACACACACACACACACACACACACACAGACACACACACAGACACACACACACACACACACACACACACACTGTACAGACACAATCTCATCATAATTGTTCAACCACCAACAAACATGTAGAAAAACAAGTTATTTCACAAAAAATGACGTAGTTGAAATAAAAGTACTTTCTCCATCACAGCTTCTCACCATCCAACTATATCCTATTATAATCCCCATGTTTGTATCTATTTTCCAATAAATTAAAAAGATCCAGTCTGGGACAGTTAATTACAAACAGTTTTGGGTATGACCTTTGACCTCAGTTTCATACTGAACGACAGAAATCAAACAAAAATATGAAGACACAGATCCGCATCAGAAAAAAATCATGATCAAAACATGGCTTTAATTGTATAAACCTATATTAAGAAAAGATCAATATCAATTTGAACCAAACCAACAAAACATAGGAGACCTACTGAATACATTTACATATATTTAACTCTAACTGCAGATTGGTAGCATGTGCAATAATTAGAATAGTTGAGTCCTACACGCAACTCAAAATTTCAACAATTACATTCAGACTTAAAGTTCATTCCTGACCTTGCATTTCTTCAGCAGATGGAGTCGCCCAGTTTGCATTAAAACGTAGATTTTCAAATTTCCATGCTTCTGAGCACTTTTGGGACTTCTTTTCTGGATTATTTAAAGTTTAAATATTCCATGACAGCTTGGTGAACTCTATCTGCTGATGAAGATCATGTAATTTGATCGAAAGCTCCAGAACAGCTACTTAATGGATCATATGGTGAAATGATTTTTACTTTGAAGAAAAAAACTTTCAGTCCTAATTTTTTAGACCAATAGAGTTTACTGACTGAAACACACATGATTTGTTCTACTGTGGAAAAAGAACTGTGTCTTACATACAACTGTAATGTTAACAAGACAGCAATTTCGTAAAAAAAAGTTTAATTTGTGATTTCAATAAGAAATAACACTGTCTGACTTTTCAAACCCTTTCAATGGCACATATTACTATTGAAACATTTGTGAAAAACTCAACCACTGACAGCAAATCAAGTGATACGAATAAAATTTTAAGTAACAAATAGAAGACAAACCTTTGAAAGCAAAGTAAATATGAAGAACAACACATGCTTTAAGATTCAGTTACACATGAGTATCAATGTGTCTCCACAGCTCAGCAGGAGAGTGACAGTTCTGTGTAACGTCGACCCTGTTATCTATTCTGGTACAGAGACAACATTAGATGGCAGAAATGTGTATTAACATCATTAGAAAATCTGAAACAGTGATTTTGCTCAAACTGTTATGAGAGCAGGAACAATGTAGCTGAAGAGATTATTTGTGCTGGCAAAAATAGATTTTTAATGAGGATATAATACTTTCTATAGCATTTTTTAAAGAAGACAAAGCAAGTAATTTCCATAGAGAGCCACTTTGCATCAGCAGCACCATGCTCCAGTGCTCTGGGAGAGTTTATAGTCCTGAGAGTTGAACACTGGATGACTGACAGCTGTCCTTCATGACAACAGAAGCCACAGAAATCCTCCTCATCAAAAACATGACTTTGATCTGCGTCCTCATCTGGACTCTCCTCTGCTGCTGCTTCACAGGTAAAGTCCAGAGAATCAAACTCCTCTCCTCTATGAACATCCGTCCCTCTGAAATGAAGCCCACAAAACCATGGCGCTGCTTTATGTTTTTGTCTCTGTATCCTCAGAGTCCAGAGGCCAGGTCACAGTGACTCAGCCTGGAGCAGTGAGCTCTGCTCCGGGAGGCTCCGTCTCCATCACATGTAGGACCAGTCACAATGTTTATAGTGGAAACGATATATTCTGGTACCAACAGAGAGATGGAGAAACTCCTAAACTGCTTATTAAGTATACTAATCAGCTACTCTCAGGGATTCCAGTTCGTTTTTCAGGCAGTGGATCAAACTCTGACTTCACTCTGACCATCAGTGGAGTCCAGACTGAAGATGCAACAGTTTACTACTGTCAGAGTCGACACTATATCAACAGTCTGTGGTTGTTCACACAGTGAAAGAGCGTCGTACAAAACCTCCCTCAGTCAGACAGAACAGAAACTGAACTGACTGCTGCAGCTGGAAGCTACTGCAGAGACTGATACACTTCACTGAGGACACACACACACACACATACACACACACTCTTAGCTGTCCATGCGTGTTCGATGATGGCGCTTGCTCCAGGGGTGAGGGGTCAAGCGACCTTGCGCTGGTGCTACTTTTCGTGGGCATTGAGTCCGATCCTTGAGCCACACACTTTCGACCGCCAAGTGGGCGGGGAACCCGGATGTCAGGGGTTCCAGTCGTCCACTTAGCGTCTCTTGGTGCGCCTCTCGGATCGTCGGTCTTGGTTGGTTTGGTGTATTTGAGAGACTACAGAGGCACAGGTGACCTGCCAGGCTGATCTGTCAAGTGCCAGAGATTCCAGCTGCGTAAGGGGGATGTTAAGCTCTCTTTAGAATGTCCCTGGTGTAGTCCTTAAAGCGTCGCTTTTGCCCTCCAGCCGGACCGCTTTCGCCCATTAGTTGACTGTAGAGGACTTGGCAGGGCGAGGCGATGTTCGAAGCAGCGTATGGTTTGCCCTATCCAGCGCCAGATGTTTTTGGCCACAGCTGCTTCCATACAGATTGAGTCAGTGTTGCTGAGGATGACTGTATGGGGGATTCGATCTTCCCAGGACAATCCGAGGATCTTCTGTAGGCAGCGAATGTGGAAGCCCTCTAGGCTGACAATGTGCTGGCGGTACGGGGTCCATGTCTCTGCCCCATAAAGCAGAGTAGAGACACATTGTAAACAGCGACTTTGGTGCTGACCTTCAGGTTTCGGTTTTCAAAAACCCTGCTGCGTAGGCGTCCAAAAGATGATGAAGCTTTATTTATCCGGGTGTGTATTTCAGTGTCAAGGGAGCAACATGAGGACAAAGCGGAGCCGAGGTAGGTAAAGTGGTCCACTATTTTAGAGTGGAACACTGTTTATGTGAAAACTGGGGAATGTGGGGGCGGGGGTAATGATATGGGACATAACCTCGTTTTTTTGAATGTTGACCTGTAGGCCAAAGGATTGGTACAAGCTGGTTATTGTGTTAAGGGCGTGCTGCATAGAGTCCGGGCTATGAGCTAAGATGGCACAGTCATCAGCATACTGAAGCTCACAGATTTGGCGGGGCTTTGTCTTTGTCGCGGGCCTGGAGTCGACCGGATGTTGAAAAGGCTTCCGTCAAGTCGGTATTCCACATGGACACCGTCTTCATGTCCCATGACACGGTTGGAAGAGGCAGGTGATGGCAGAGAGGAGGATGTTAAAGAGCACCGGAGCCAAGACACAGCCCTGCTTCACCCCAACATTTACCTCGAAAGACTCTGACTGGAGTTCTCCCATGAGCACTCTGGCTTGCATCCCATCATGCAGCTACTGCAGGATGCTGAGAAACTTGGGTGATACCCCAAGTTTTTTTTTATTTTTTTTAATATATATATTTATCTACTGTTTTCTACTCTGTAAAGCGACTTTGAGCTTGGGAAAAGCGCTGTACAAATTCAATTTATTATTATTATTATTATCAATACTCTGATAAAGTGATTGATCCATTGATAAACAGCATCATCAGAGTGATCCAAGTCCCTGCTGGAGTCAGTCAGATCATTTCCATAGAGAGCCACTTTGCATCAGCAGCACCATGCTCCAGTGCTCTGGGAGAGTTTATAGTCCTGAGAGTTGAACACTGGATGACTGACAGCTGTCCTTCATGACAACAGAAGCTACAGAAATCCTCCTCATCAAAAACATGACTTTGATCTGCGTCCTCATCTGGACTCTCCTCTGCTGCTGCTTCACAGGTAAAGTCCAGAGAATTAAACTCCTCTCCTCTATGAACATCCGTCCCTGAAATGAAGCCCACAAAACCATGACGCTGCTTTATGTGTTTGTCTCTGTATCCTCAGAGTCCAGAGGCCAGGTCACAGTGACTCAGCCTGGAGCAGTGAGCTCTGCTCTGGGAGGCTCCGTCTCCATCAGATGTAGGACCAGTCAGGATGTATATAGCTCTAACCGTTTAGCCTGGTACCAACAGAGATGGAGAAACTCCTAAACGGCTCATTTCCTATGTTAGCACTCGAGCATCAGGGATTCCAGGTCGTTTTACAGGCAGTGGATCAAACTCTGACTTCACTCTGACCATCAGTCGAGTCCAGACTGAAGATGCAGCAGTTTACTACTGTCATGAGTGAACATGAAATCAACAGTCAGTAGTGTGTTCACACAGTGAAAAGCGTCATACAAAACCTCCCTCAGTCAGACTGAACAGAAACTGAACTGACTGCTGCAGCTGGAAGCTACTGCAGAGACTGATACACTTCACTGAGGACACACACACACAACAACACACACACTTTCATCAAATAGATTGATCATTTTACCACATATGAGCTTACCACCGAAGTACATGTATCAAGTACAATAATAAAAATATCTTGGTGGAAATCAAATAATATTTCTCCATCACACCTTGTCACTATTTATCCATATCGCATTATAGTCCGATTGTCTTGTTTGGTTTGACAATTAATAAAAAGGAGCCAAACCGGGACAGTAAGTGAGAAAGGTATTCGTCATGACCTTTGACCTCAGCCTCTTTCTGGATCACAGCTATTTTTAACGATTTCCAGTTAAAAGACAATATCAAGACAGATCAGGATCAGAAACCACAGATGGACCAAACAAACCTCCCATCCCTGAAATCACAAAAGTCCCTTTTAAACTACAAGTGATTTATATAATTTTAAATAGAAACCCCAAATCAGTCTAAATGCATATTGTCTACTGCTAAGACCTTATGATATAAAACAGTAAAACATAGTGCAGAGCAGGACAGAGAGGGCAGATGTGAAGGACAACACGTAGCACAGAGTAACTGCTTCTGTTAAAATGGCCTCCTTTCACAACAGCTCCTACCTGCTGTAGATTAACACAGATAAAAACTGTGTGGTTGTACTGAAAACTATCATACGTGTTCTGTACAGGGTCCTTAATTTTTTTTAGTTATTATCACCTGATCTTATAAAATACTAGTGATCTGATCTTGAGATAAACCCAGACAGTAGACAGTAGTTATTCCTGTAATTGGACACCACTGATGAGATGAATAGGTCCTTATTTTTTTCTACATACACAGACTGTATTGTCATCTTTTTCATTGGCTATTTAAAACATTATTGGGGTTAAAATCTCACATCACAGTCATGATGTATCACTTTATGCCGATGATATCTTGCTCTTTGTTTCTAATGCTCAAATTACTATCATTCTTATATGTATTCAGAGAAATAAAATGCACCATAAATTCAGTAAAGTGTAAACAACGTATGATTTTTCATCAAGAGCAACCTCTCTTGATACTGGATAAATCATTATGGTTAGTGTTATCACAGTCATTTAAGTATGAAGAAGTGACATTTAAAACAAGACAGTCTTGTAATTATTGCATCTTCATACACTGAAAAAAATTACAAAGCATAACACTTTTGTTTTGCCCCCATTCACCATGAGCTGAACTCAATGATCTGAGACATTCTCTATGTACAGAAAAGGCCAATTCCCTCAAATATTGTTCACAAATCTGTCAAAATCTGTGTTAGGAAGCATTTCAGTTACACCTTACTGGAAGGGTTCGGGGGGTCCGGAAACAAGTCAGTATCTAGTGTGACCATGCAGTGCAACACATCTCCTTCATAGAGTTGATCTGGTTGTTAATTGTGGCCTGTGGAATGCTGGTCCACTCCTCTTCAATGTCTGTGCTAAGTTTCTTGATATTCGCAGGACCTTGAACACGCGTCGTATCCACCGATCCAGAGGATCCCACACATGCTCAATGGGTGACATGTCCAGTGAGTATGCTGGCCATGCAAAAACTGGGATGTTTTCAGCTTCCAGGACTTGAGTAAGGTTGTCAGGAAAGTGGTGTGGTGCAGTGCGGGGTTGAGCAGGTTGAGGACCCAAACGCAGGACACACGAAGGCTGACTGGTCCAGTTAAGTGATTTATTTAAACAAAAACAAAAGGCGAACACACTTAAAGGGTGGAGTGGCTTATTTACAAAGTCCAAAAACAAAGTCCAAATCCCAAGAGAAAATCCAAAGTCCAAAATCCAAATAAGCAGGGAAACATGGAGACACGACGTGAAGAGTGGCAACAGAAGAACTAACGACAAGACAGTGAACACGAGGCAACAGAGGGTAATCCACAAACTGAGGGTAACAGAAGGTCCAGAGCACAAAGCATCATAATAATAAGCATAATGTCATAAGCACAATGACAGACAACGACAAGACAGAAACACCAGGAATATATACAGGGACTAACGAGCAGGGCGGGAGCAACTCAGGTGAGAGGAATCAGGATAACGAGGCACAAGCAGGGAGAGAGACAGAGCAGAGGAAATCAGAGACAGACATGAAGAGGGATCACTGGGCAAACAGACAAGACACAGGTTACTAAACACTAGACAAGACAGAACCCTAAAACCCAACAGACCAAAATAATGTAAACAAGAACCAAGACTAAAGACAAGAAACTAAAACCCAGACTCCCCAACATGACACACAGACAGGATTATGACAAAAGATCAGGATTCATTACTGAAACATTCAAATAACAATTGTCAACAAATGAACTACAAAATGTGTTAAATGACTTTCAAAATCGTTGGTCTGGGAGAAAGATCGAGTAACATGCACATTGAACACTGAATCAAAAGTTGTTGACAGAGTTCTTGAGCTAGGACATTAAAACTTAAAGATTTAAAAACATTTTCTTTATACAGAGTTATGCAGAATAGGTTTCTAAAATGAAATAATATAAATGTAGAAAAATATACTGTTAAAGTTTAAAAAAAAAAGCATTTTTCATTGGAGTAGATTTCAGTCTAGTTAAGAACACTGCCAAGCCTTCAAGAATGGCTGCTAATATATCCAAATATTGATATGTCATTATAAATAAATATTGCTGTAATGTACAGCTATGAACTTCACATAGAATACATATAAAATGTGGGTCATTAAAGCAGTCAAATGTTCTTACAGTTAACATCCAGTCTGGTTCCTCCACCAAAAGTCCACCACAGTGATACAAAAGCCACCGTACAAAAAATTAAACAAACATTCCCAGTTTACCCAGTTTATGCATTCAGTTGTTAAATTTTTTAACTGACACATTCATAATCAATACTGTATAATCATAATCAATCCAGCTAACAACAGCTAAAATACTTTTAAAAAGATTTCTAATTAATACTTTGATATATTGATTGATCCATTGATAAAAGTGCATCATCAGAGTAATCCAAGTCCCTGCTGGAGTCAGTCAGAGCATTTCCATAGAGAGCCACTTTGCATCAGCAGCACCATGCTCCAGTGCTCTGGGAGAGTTTATAGTCCTGAGAGTTGAACACTGGATGACTGACAGCTGTCCTTCATGACAACAGAAGCCACAGAAATCCTCCTCATCAAAAACATGACTTTGATCTGCGTCCTCATCTGGACTCTCCTCTGCTGCTGCTTCACAGGTAAAGTCCAGAGAATCAAACTCCTCTCCTCTATGAACATCCGTCCCTCTGAAATGAAGCCCACAAAACCATGACGCTGCTTTATGTTTTGTCTCTGTATCCTCAGAGTCCAGAGGCCAGGTCACAGTGACTCAGCCTGGAGCAGTGAGCTCTGCTCTGGGAGGCTCCGTCTCCATCAAATGTAGGACAAGTCACAATGTTCATGTTTGGAACAACTATCACATTTACACTGGTACAAACAGAAAGATGGAGAAACTCCTAAACTCCTCATTTATCGTGCTAGCAATCGAGACAATCAGGGATTCCAGGTCGTTTTACAGGCAGTGGATCAAACTCTGACTTCACTCTGACCATCAGTGGAGTCCAGACTGAAGATGCAGCAGTTTACTACTGTCAGAGTGTATCACTAATATCAACAGTCAGTATGTTGTTCACACAGTGAAAAGCGTCGTACAAAACCTCCCTCAGTCAGACTGAACAGAAACTGAACTGACTGCTGCAGCTGGAAGCTACTGCAGAGACTGATACACTTCACTGAGGACACACAACAACACACACACACACACACACACACACACACACACACACACACACACACACACACACACACAACACACACACATGAATTTGCTTTGGTATTGTGGTGCATAATAAAAAATATAAAGCAAGACCACTTTTGGGGGTAAAATAGAAATTCTCAGTAGAAAATAGGAAACAGACTTCACATCAAGTGGATTTAACATTTTTCCAGATCTTGTTAAATTACGTTCTCCAGCACGTTTCATCTCTGTACACATCCCATGTTCATCTGTGATTTGCTAAACAATCGAGTGGAACCAACCTGAAACTCTTAATGAGAAAAGTCTTGGTCCTGACCTTTGACCTCAGCTTCAAACTGGATCACAGCTACTTCAACTATTTCCACATAAAGCAAAATGAAAGAAACGGCTCAGCATCAGAAAACTTTATAATCAAAAGGGCCCAAACAAAACCTGTACATCCCTCCTTTTTTAATTTTATTTGAAAGTAACAATTTGCAACAATTGCTTTGTTGCGATTTGGAGCCCCCAGTTTCTGAATTCTATTAGCTGACACACCCCTGTTGTAAATAAAGACAGCTGTACACGTGCATTTGTTAAGATTAGCCAACATCACATACACGATCAAAAACAACAACTTTGCTAACGCAGCCAAACATCAACCAAGTGCGACAACACTTGTACCACTTTTATCTGATGATGAATTCCATGTTGGCTCTGCCCACACTCTGAGATCCTCGGCCTCAGCATCCTTTCATGACTCATCACTGCTTTATTTGAGGAAGCCTCCACATTACAGACACCCAAACATGTAAAACCTGCATTTATAACAATAACTCTAATTACTGTAAAAAAACCCCATCAAACTGGAAAGACAAAAAAAAAAAGTCATAATTCACAGATCAGTTTACTACCAATATCCTCACTAACTCTGTGTTTTTGCATATGTCAGACATATGAAATATATATATCTACTGCAGATGAGTAGAAAATTGGATAAGTTTAAAGAGGCAATAACATTAATATTTGTTAGGTGTTGAAATAGAATATTTATTTCCATGTAAAGATTTTTTAATAAATTCATATGATTCAATTTGAAGTCACACAGTTTAGTTTTCAATGAGCTTGTGTTCATAGGAAAACTCATGTTATGTTTTAGAATCTCACTGCAGATACTGAATCTATGATGATCAGGTGGGATTCAAACCCAGGCTGCTGCAGTCAGGACTCAGCCTTGTTCATGGGGCGCGACCTCTAGCAACTGTTACTTTCACTATAATAGAAATGAAAAAAAAAAACAAACAAATTTGATGAACTGGTCTTTATTGTGTAGAAATAATCAAAAATTACATCAAGTAAAAAACCCTATTCAAGAAACATGTGATTAGAGAGTGATTGAAGGAAAGAAAGAGACACAGACACGAGAGAGTTACAGAGTTCAGAGAGCAGTAGCAGAGTAAAACCAGTAGCAGAGTCCCAGTGAGTCAGGTCAGGACTGGGAACACTGGTCTCTCCTCAGTGTCTCTGAGACCAGAGCCTGGGAGCCCTGGGTGGCCTCACAGGTCACAGAGCCCACCTTCCTCCACTGGTCTGCAGGGAGCCTCAGGGTGCTGCTCCAGCTGTAGCGGCCGTCCTTCTCCAGCACCACGGGGCTCCTGCTCTCCTCCCAGCTGATGCTGCTGCTGCCGTCCACCTTCCAGGCCAGACTCCAGTCTGAGGGGAAGCCCTTGTTGGCCAGGCACATGAGCGTGGCCTTCCCCTGCAGCAGCTCCTCACTGGAGGGGGGCAGCACCGTCAGGGTGGGACGGACATCACCTAGGAGACACCATTCAGCTTAGAGGAGACCTTTACTGTGTGAGAGCTGAGTTTCTGTCAGATGGTTTTTCTGCTCCACCAGTCACTCACTCACACATTGTTTCACTTCCCTTTAAGAAGCCTCTCATGCAAATAAGCACAGAGAGAATCATCATACAGAATGACCTGAAATATATCAAACTACAGATATAAAATATCAAATTTCTATTCAATATTTTCAACTATACATTAATTTAAAGTATTTAGAGGAAATGTTCTTCATCTGTATTTCACTCATCATTACCAAAGTTTTTAAATGATTTCAAACAAAATTTCAAACACTGCAACATTTTTAAATATCCATCTTAATATTCTATCTGTTCAATTTTACTTGAGGAAAGTGGATTTTATTTAATCCTAACAACAGTTATTATGGCCACGGAAAGTTCAAAACTAATCTTGGCAAACATTGTTACCTTCTGATTAAAGTTTTCTCTTTTCTCCACTTCAAGCTGTTTGAATTTCAGACAGGAATGTGTAAAGAACAGTTTAGTTAAGCTGCTCTGAGTTAGCCTCCATGGTAAAAGAGGAGAAATAAAAACAAGAACAATAAAAGTTTTGTGCCTCAAAATCTGAATTTAAAGCATGATTTGACAATATTGTATTTAGTATTTGAGCACAAACTTACTTCCAACATCCAGTCTGGTTCCTCCACCAAAGGCCACCACAGTGATACAAACTCATTGAGCAGCCAGTACAAAACCTCTGACTGTAGAGAGACACGGCTCTCTGACTTTGTCAAACTAAACCAAATCTAAAAGCCCTCAAGATACAATTTTACCTTTAACGTTGTAAATAATGATTTCTCCTCAGGTTTGGCCTGCTGTTCTATATTTCATGGAATGAGTTTTTGAATTAGATTTGCTGAAGTGAACATTTAATCTTAGTGCATAATATTTTATTAAATATTACACGTTATTTGGAAAGAAATAGTTTCCTGGCATGCTGAATATAACAGAAGAAAAACAGCTCTTACAATAAAAGTTTGTTAGACATTGACTTACTTCCAACATCCAGTCTGGTTCCTCCACCAAAAGGCCACCACAGTGATACAAACTCATTGAGCCGCCGTACAAAAACCTCTGACTGTAGAGAGACACGGCTCTCTGACTTTGACACAAACACATTCGCCAACATGGGTGTTTTTTCAGCTCTATATTAAATAAGACAGAGCAACAAATTTCCAGAATACATGTTTTTATTTGATATATTAATTTAAAATTAAAATTTTGTTTATTTATTATCTTATTTATTTATTTAAATAAGATAAAGGACAGTTTGAAACAACATATGTTTAGAAGCATGAAACCAAAATAATTTAAAATTCTTTCAAAAGATTTCTAATTAACACTTTGATATATTGATTGATCCATTGATAAAAAACATCATCAGAGTAATCCAAGTCCCTGCTGGAGTCAGTCAGAGCATTTCCATAGAGAGCCACTTTGCATCAGCAGCACCATGCTCCAGTGCTCTGGGAGAGTTTATAGTCCTGAGAGTTGAACACTGGATGACTGACAGCTGTCCTTCATGACAACAGAAGCCACAGAAATCCTCCTCATCAAAAAACATGACTTTGATCTGCGTCCTCATCTGGACTCTCCTCTGCTGCTGCTTCACAGGTAAAGTCCAGAGAATCAAACTCCTCTCCTCTATGAACATCCGTCCCTCTGAAATGAAGCCCACAAAACCATGACGCTGCTTTATGTTTTTGTCTCTGTATCCTCAGAGTCCAGAGGCCAGGTCACAGTGACTCAGCCTGGAGCAGTGAGCTCTGCTCTGGGAGGCTCCGTCTCCATCACATGTAGGACCAGTCAGAATGTAGAAAGTGGGAACTATTTAGCCTGGTACCAACAGAGAGATGGAGAAATTCCTAAACTGCTTATTAAGTTTGCTAATCAGCTACTATCAGGGATCCCAGGTCGTTTTACAGGCAGTGGATCAAACTCTGACTTCACTCTGACCATCAGTGGAGTCCAGACTGAAGATGCAGCAGTTTACTACTGTCAGAGTCGACACTATATCAACAGTAAGCATTTGTTCACACAGTGAAAAAGCGTCGTACAAAAACCTCCCTCAGTCAGACTGAACAGAAACTGAACTGACTGCTGCAGCTGGAAGCTACTGCAGAGACTGATACACTTCACTGAGGACACACACACACACACACACACACACACACACACACACACACACACACACACACACACACACACACACACACACACACACACACACACACACACACATCATCTACCAGATTTACCATTTCACCATAATTGGTTAACCACCAATAAATTTTGGACCATTTGGAAATTAAATTACTTTCTCCATCTCAGCTTCTCACCATCCATTCATATCATATTATAATCCCATGTTTGTTTCTCTTTTCCAATAAATTAAAAAGATCTAAAAACAAGTTTTGGTTATGACCTTTGACCTCAGCTCTATACTGAATTAAAGAAATTACAACAAAAATGTGAAGACACAGATCAGCATCAGAAAAATGGCATGATCAATTGTATAAACCTATGTTAGCAAAAGATCAATTGGACCCTGGACAACAAAACATGTGTGACCTACTCACAGTTATTTACAACAGCTGATGTCATTTTGTCCAATCTGTAGTCACATTTTCAAAACACAAATAGGCCAACATCGGCCTGTTCATACCATACCATTAACACAATTCAATTAACCCATTTCTTAAATGCTGGATTTTTCTTTAGGTACAAGCTTAGCCAACAACAAAACTATGGATGTTTTTAGTTATTTAAGAATGCTAGCTCACAACATTCAGAAATGAAGACATCATTTTCTAAACCTTAAATAATGTATAAAGTCTCTACTTCTGCTACAATAGCAGCTGATAAGCATTTTTGAATGAACATATTCAAACATTTTATTTTATTTTTGTAACTTGAGTAAAATATATCATCAAATCAAATAATTCCTATTTCAACTAGAGACATAGACAGGTGTTGAAGTTCTTTCAATTACAGTAGTAAAGTTGAGTTTATCCAATGTGGATACAGAACAACACGAAGGAGGAGATAAAGAAAGAATAATGTCAGAACAAGGGAGAAGAATAGTTGGGCCATGGAGAGGAAGAGGGCCAGAGAGGGGAAGCTGAACCATTGAGTTTTTCTATCCATGTACACAGTGAGAGATGACGTTACTATAAATGTGATGTGGATGTGTGGCCAAATGCTGAAGATCATATGGGTTAGAACAGGACAGGCATTTTTGTTTCTATCCCTTCTATGCATTTTTTGTTTCTGTGTAAATGTGTATTTACATTTAATCATTTGGCAGATGCTTTTATCCAAAGCGACAACATACAAGCATCAATGCAGTAAGAGATCTACAAGTGACAATAAATACTAGTAAGAGCTATCAGCATACATTTTGCCCCACTATAACAATGACAGGGTTTTAGGGTTTACGAATAGTGAAATCAATACAAGAGAATTCTAAAAGAAGATGAAGAGCACAGAAGGTGCATGTTAGAGGTATTTTAAGAGGAAGTGTTCTCTGAAGAGATTAGTTTTCAAGAGCTTCTTGAAGTTAGAGAGGGACGCCCCTGCTCTGATGGCATGTGGTAGCTTCTTTCACAATCAGGGGCGGACTGGCCATCTGTGGGATCTGGAGAATCACAGAACAGTCGGTACTCCAGGACGGCCGGCGGGCCGGCCCACCACTCGCCACACACGCAGTCATTGCCTGTTTTTCCCCCACTAATCTGTTTCACACTCGAGTACTGTAGGTGGCAGCAATGCACCTTTAAGTTGGATGCCAACTGCACTGGCCGTGGCCGCCATGTAAGGAGAAGAAGAAGTGGAAGCAGAGGAAGAAACCAGCAGCAAAGATGTTAGATAAAAGCATAGAAACAAACAAACAATATGCATAATGTGGCCGCTGGTAAAAAACGGAAAGAAAAGGGTGGTGCTGAGAAGGTGAGAGAAAAAAAATTGTGGAATTTAGATACTGAAGCCGCTAAATGTCGCAAACTAACTGAACTATTTAGCAGCACAGCCAGCAGCAGCACCTCGCAGTTAAATATTAGCAGCAGACCCAGCAGTGAAGAAGTGAGCCAGACAGCTATGCAGCAACATGCCACCAGTGATGATGAGGGACAGAAAGATGAGCTGGTTCCACAGGCAGAAACAGGGCAAGTCAGTATGGAACATGAGAGGAGAAAGAGAGTTACCTGCTATGGATGATGTTAGGAAGTGACATTCAGCTTGCTACATTTTTAATGATTACAGTGGTGAAAACAGCTAAACTTCAACATTGACACTCATGCCAGGCGGCAGGCGTTATTGTTGTTGTTGTCGAGTTTCCACGAGCTGATTGCTTTGGGCCGGGCCTAATCAAAGTCCAGGGCCGTTTTTAGTTCCAGTCCGTGCCTGTTCACAATCGTGGTGTCAGAGATGAGAACAGCTGGGACTGAGATTGCTTTCTGTGAAGGGCTGGCAGAGCCAGACGGCGTTACGTTGGAGGAGCAAAGTGGCCAAGAAGGAACGTCGATGTATTTGACTGTATTTTTACACATTTTGAACCAAAAGCCAAATAGGTTTAAACCGGCAACCCTCCTGTATGAGCCATATTCATTTTGTATTATTTTATGTAATTTTGTTTTGTGCCACTAGGGGGCTGTATGTGCCAGGTAGTTCAGCTGATTTCGAGTCAGCGGGGGTAGGAAACCCAGACACAGGTGTTGCTAATTGGAGAAGCAAACAGTTTTTGACTGTGCTAGCGCCTAGCCTGGGGAAAAGCAAGGTAATTCGGTGTTTGGTTACATGTATTATGTGTAAAGATATTGCCACTGTAAGATATGTATGGAAGAAAATAAACTTGCTGGATAATATAACATTACCGAAGTCTCCGTTGGTTGTGTGGGAGCTGGACGGGCACATGCGTCTAAACCAATCCGGCTGTATTAGCAACCAGTAGGTTACTAGACTTCGTTTAGGACTTAGTCAGTACACCTCCAGTTTCCAGCAGAGTCCTTGGACTGAGCTGCTGCCACCCTTTCTTATTTCATGTCGCTAATAATGCTTTTGCTTCTGTAATTCTGTCACTTACATCTCTTTCCTGTTCTACATTCTATAAAGTAAAGATGACACTTTTACATAGTTGGTTGTCGAAAATGTACATATTTGACCCTCAAGCCAAAAATGTAGGGTGGTTTACATGAACAGGAGAGTGAATTACAAAAAACAATAGATATTACACTGTCTAAACTGCATTTAGAGCTGAAACATGAAAAGTAATGCAGTTTTTGTAATGCCATCACCTGTTTGTATTTAGAAGGTTATTGTGCTATGACTGGTTGATCTGTTCCTCTTGGAAAGAAAATGTGCCAGTGTTTTGTTAGAATGATTTGATTTTTGGTCAGGTTTGCTTTGTTTTGGTAGAGTTTGTGTATGTAGAGAATGTTTTTTTGCATTTTGAAATGTAGAGTTCATGTTTAAAGAACAAAATGTGATTTTGAGAAGAAAACATAAAATTTGGGTAATTCTGTGAGGTAGGTGTGTTACTGTGTTAAGAGTTTCAATAAAGTATCTTAAGTTCAGGTTAAGGATTGTTAGTATTAAAAAAAACTTTACATGGTGGCACAAGTCAGAAGATCAGAAGTTATAACAATCATCCTGAGGGGGACATGAATATGTGTGCAACATTTCAAGATAATCCATTAAACAGTTGTTGAGACATTTCACTAAAATAATAAATGTGAACCTCATGTGGAGCTTCACTGTAATTGGCATACATCATCTAGGAACCACAGAAGTCTTTACTAAATTAGTGATAATACAGCCTATATAACAGAATAAGAAACTTTGACCAGCTGTTGGCTTGGAGTAAAAGTCATCAACCAAAGTCAGTAGGATTTTTCCTCTGGACACCAAACATTTCTGTACAGAATTTCACTACAATCAGTCACATAGTTGTTGAGATGTTTCAGTCTGGACCAAAGTAGTGGACTGACCAGCTGATTAACAGACCAACACTGCTGTCCATGGATCCACGGGAAGCCTAAAATGTAAAGTATTGTAAAGCACAGTTGTTATCAGACTCATGTCTGTCCTGCCTCAGTGTCACTGATGCCCTTTATCCTCTGAATGAGACATGAGTAAAAGGCCGATATAAGTGACTTGTGTAATACCACAACAATTCCACAAGAGAGCAGCACTGGATTACAACTATACAGAAAACACTACCCATTGACAAATAACAAAAAAATGCCATTGTTATAGTTATAAGTCTGATATAAGTGTGTTTTGATGAGATCATTTGTGTCGCATTACAATGTAAAAAAATTAGAGTACTGAAATAAATAAAATCTTACTAATCTGACATGGAGACAAACTCACTTCTTGGTGATTTAATAAATCTACTTCTTTCAGTGAAGACAGTAAAAATGCTCCAGTTATTGTTTTAACGATAAATATGAAAACAATGGAATTGATGTTTATTTGTTTTCTACAATTTATTGATAAAAGTAGAGAATTTAATTAAAAGTTTTAGTGCAACAAGATATTTATTTGTAGTGGATTTTAGTCTAGTTAACAAAACTGAAACCTTCAAGATTTGCTGTGAATTCATCAACTTACAAAGGTCCAAAACAATGAGTATCATCAGAGTAATCCAAGTCCCTGCTGGAGTCAGTCAGAGCATTTCCATAGAGAGCCACTTTGCATCAGCAGCACCATGCTCCAGTGCTCTGGGAGAGTTTATAGTCCTGAGAGTTGAACACTGGATGACTGACAGCTGTCCTTCATGACAACAGAAGCCACAGAAATCCTCCTCATCAAAAACATGACTTTGATCTGCGTCCTCATCTGGACTCTCCTCTGCTGCTGCTTCACAGGTAAAGTCCAGAGAATCAAACTCCTCTCCTCTATGAACATCCGTCCCTCTGAAATGAAGCCCACAAAACCATGACGCTGCTTTATGTTTTGTCTCTGTATCCTCAGAGTCCAGAGGCCAGGTCACAGTGACTCAGCCTGGAGCAGTGAGCTCTGCTCTGGGAGGCTCCGTCTCCATCAGATGTAGGACCAGTCAGAATGTTTATAATGGCAACTTTTAGCCTGGTACCAACAGAGGATGGAGAAACTCCTAAACTCCTCATTTACAGTGCTAGCACTCGAGCATCAGGGATTCCAGGTCGTTTTACAGGCAGTGGATCAAACTCTGACTTCACTCTGACCATCAGTGGAGTCCAGACTGAAGATGCAGCAGTTTACTACTGTCAGAGTTATCACAGTCCACATGTGTTCACACAGTGAAAAGCTGTCGGCACAAAACCTCCCTCAGTCAGACTGAACAGAAACTGAACTGACTGCTGCAGCTGGAAGATACACTTCACTGAGGACACAAACACACACACACACACAACACACACACACACACACACACACACATACACACACACTCTTAGCTGTCCATCGTGTTCGATGATGACGCCTTGCTCCAGGGGTGAGGGGGGGGGGTCAACGACCTTGCCGCTGGTGCTACTTTTCGTGGGCATTGAGTCCGATCCTTGAGCCACACACTCGACCGCAAGTGGAGCGGGGGAACCGGATGTCAGGGGGGTTCCAGTCGTCCACTTGCGTCTCTTGGTGCGCCTCTCGGATCGTCGGTCTTGGTTGGTTTGGTGTATTTGAGAGACTATAGAGGCACAGGTGACCTGCCAGGCTGATCTGTCAAGTGCCAGAGATTCCAGCTGCGTATGGGGATGTTACGCTCTCTTTAGAATGTCCCTGGTGTAGTCCTTAAAGCGTCGCTTTTGCCCTCCAGCGGACCGCTTTGCGCCCATTAGTTGACTGTAGAGGACTTGGCAGGGCAGGCGATGTTCAGGCACGCGTATGGTTTGCCCTATCCAACGCAGATGTTTTTTGGCCACAGCTGCTTCCATACAGATTGAGTCAGTGTTGCTGAGGATGACTGTATGGGGGATTCGATCTTCCCAGGACAATCCGAGGATCTTTATTAGGCAGCGAATGTGGAAGCCCTCTAGGCTGACAATGTGCTGGCGGTACGGGGTCCATGTCTCTGCCCCATAAAGCAGAGTAGAGACACATTGTAAACAGCGACTTTGGTGCTGACCTTCAGGTTACTGGTTTTCAAAACCCTGCTGCGTAGGCGTCCAAAAGATGATGAAGCTTTATTTATCCGGGTGTGTATTTCAGTGTCAAGGGAGCAACATGAGGACAAAGCGGAGCCGAGGTAGGTAAAGTGGACCACTATTTTAAGTGGAACACTGTTTATGTGAAAACTTGGGAATGTGGGGGCGGGGGTAATGATATGGGACATAACCTCGTTTTTTTGAATGTTGACCTGTAGGCCAAAGGATTGGTACAAGCTGGTTATTGTGTTAAGGGCGTGCTGCATAGAGTCCGGGCTATGAGCTAAGATGGCACAGTCATCAGCATACTGAAGCTCACAGATTTGGCGGGCTTTGTCTTTGTGCGGGCCTGGAGTCGACCGGATGTTGAAAAGGCTTCCGTCAAGTCAGTATTCCACATGGACACCGTCTTCATGTCCCATGACACGGTGGAAGAGGCAGGTGATGGCAGAGAGGAGGATGTTAAAGAGCACCGGAGCCAAGACACAGCCCTGCTTCACCCCAACATTTACCTCGAAAGACTCTGACTGGACTTCTCCCATGAGCACTCTGGCTTGCATCCCATCATGCAGCTACTGTAGGATGCTGAGAAACTTGGGTGATACCCCAAGTTTTTTTTTAATTTTTTTTTTTTAATATATATATTTATCTACTGTTTTCTACTCTGTAAAGCGACTTTGAGCTTGGGAAAAGCGCTGTACAAATTCAATTTATTATTATTATTATTATTATCAATACTCTGATAAAGTGATTGATCCATTGATAAACAGCATCATCAGAGTGATCCAAGTCCCTGCTGGAGTCAGTCAGATCATTTCCATAGAGAGCCACTTTGCATCAGCAGCACCATGCTCCAGTGCTCTGGGAGAGTTTATAGTCCTGAGAGTTGAACACTGGATGACTGACAGCTGTCCTTCATGACAACAGAAGCTACAGAAATCCTCCTCATCAAAAAACATGACTTTGATCTGCGTCCTCATCTGGACTCTCCTCTGCTGCTGCTTCACAGGTAAAGTCCAGAGAATTAAACTCCTCTCCTCTATGAACATCCGTCCCTGAAATGAAGCCCACAAAACCATGACGCTGCTTTATGTGTTTGTCTCTGTATCCTCAGAGTCCAGAGGCCAGGTCACACTGACTCAGCCTGGAGCAGTGAGCTCTGCTCTGGGAGGCTCCGCCTCCATCAGATGTAGGACCAGTCAGGATGTATATAGCTCTAACCGCTTAGCCTGGTACCAACAGAGAGATGGAGAAACTCCTAAACGGCTCATTTCCTATGTTAGCACTCGAGCATCAGGGATTCCAGGTCGTTTTACAGGCAGTGGATCAAACTCTGACTTCACTCTGACCATCAGTCGAATCCAGACTGAAGATGCAGCAGTTTACTACTGTATGAGTGAACATGAAATCAACAGTCAGTATGTGTTCACACAGTGAAAAGCTGCCATACAAAACCTCCCTCAGTCAGACTGAACAGAAACTGAACTGACTGCTGCAGCTGGAAGCTACTGCAGAGACTGATACACTTCACTGAGGACACACACACACACACACACACACTTTCATCAAATAGATTGATCATTTTACCACATATGAGCTTACCAACCGAAGTACATGTCTCAAGTACAATAATAAAAATATCTTGGTGGAAATCAAATAATATTTCTCCATCACACCTTGTCACTATTTATCCATATCGCATTATAGTCCTGATTGTCTTGTTTGGTTTGACAATTAATAAAAGGAGCCAAACCGGACAGTAAGTGAGAAAGGTATTCGTCATGACCTTTGACCTCAGCCTCTTTCTGGATCACAGCTATTTTAACGATTTCCAGTTAAAAGACAATATCAAGACAGATCAGGATCAGAAACCACAGATGGACCAAACAAACCTCCCATCCCTGAAATCACAAAAGTCCCTTTTAAACTACAAGTGATTTATATAATTTTAAATAGAAACCCCAAATCAGTCTAAATGCATATTGTCTACTGCTAAGACCTTATGATATAAAACAGTAAAACATAGTGCAGAGCAGGACAGAGAGGGCAGATGTGAAGGACAACACGTAGCACAGAGTAACTGCTTCTGTTAAAATGGCCTCCTTTCACAACAGCTCCTACCTGCTGTAGATTAACACAGATAAAAACTGTGTGGTTGTACTGAAAACTATCATACGTGTTCTGTACAGGGTCCTTAATTTTTTTAGTTATTATCACCTGATCTTATAAAATACTAGTGATCTGATCTTGAGATAAACCCAGACAGTAGACAGTAGTTATTCCTGTAATTGGACACCACTGATGAGATGAATAGGTCCTTATTTTTTTCTACATACACAGACTGTATTGTCATCTTTTTCATTGGCTATTTAAAACATTATTGGGTTAAAATCTCACATCACAGTCATGATGTATCACTTTATGCCGATGATATCTTGCTCTTTGTTTCTAATGCTCAAATTACTATCATTCTTATATGTATTCAGAGAAATAAAATGCACCATAAATTAAGTGTAAACAACGTATGATTTTTTCATCAAGAGCAACCTCTCTTGATACTGGATAAATCATTATGGTTAGTGTTATCACAGTCATTTAAGTATGAAGAAGTGACATTTAAAACAAGACAGTCTTGTAATTATTGCATCTTCATACACTGAAAAAAATTACAAACGCAACACTTTTGTTTTTGCCCCCATTCACCATGAGCTGAACTCAATGATCTGAGACATTCTCTATGTACAGAAAAGGCCAATTCCCTCAAATATTGTTCACAAATCTGTCAAAATCTGTGTTAGGAAGCATTTCAGTTACACCTTACTGGAAGGGTTCGGGGGGGGTCCGGAAACAAGTCAGTATCTAGTGTGACCATGCAGTGCAACACATCTCCTTCATAGAGTTGATCTGGTTGTTAATTGTGGCCTGTGGAATGCTGGTCCACTCCTCTTCAATGTCTGTGCTAAGTTTCTTGATATTCGCAGGACCTTGAACACGCTGTCGTATCCACCGATCCAGAGGATCCCACACATGCTCAATGGGTGACATGTCCAGTGAGTATGCTGGCCATGCAAAAACTGGGATGTTTTCAGCTTCCAGGACTTGAGTAAGGTTGTCAGGAAAGTGGTGTGGTGCAGTGCGGGGTTGAGCAGGTTGAGGACCCAAACGCAGGACACACGAAGGCTGACTGGTCCAGTTAAGTGATTTATTTAAACAAAAACAAAAGGCGAACACACTTAAAGGGTGGAGTGGCTTATTTACAAAGTCCAAAAACAAAGTCCAAATCCCAAGAGAAAATCCAAAGTCCAAAATCCAAATAAGCAGGGAAACATGGAGACACGACGTGAAGAGTGGCAACAGAAGAACTAACGACAAGACAGTGAACACGAGGCAACAGAGGGTAATCCACAAACTGAGGGTAACAGAAGGTCCAGAGCACAAAGCATCATAATAATAAGCATAATGTCATAAGCACAATGACAGACAACGACAAGACAGAAACACCAGGAATATATACAGGGACTAACGAGCAGGGCGGAGCAACTCAGGTGAGAGGAATCAGGATAACGAGGCACAAGCAGGAGAGAGACAGAGCAGAGGAAATCAGAGACAGACATGAAGAGGGATCACTGGGCAAACAGACAAGACACAGGTTACTAAACACTAGACAAGACAGAACCCTAAAACCCAACAGACCAAAATAATGTAAACAAGAACCAAGACTAAAGACAAGAAACTAAAACCCAGACTCCCCAACATGACACACAGACAGGATTATGACAAAAGATCAGGATTCATTACTGAAACATTCAAATAACAATTGTCAACAAATGAACTACAAAATGTGTTAAATGACTTTCAAAATCGTTGGTCTGGGAGAAAGATCGAAGTAACATGCACATTGAACACTGAATCAAAAGTTGTTGACAGAGTTCTTGAGCTAGGACATTAAAACTTAAAGATTTAAAAACATTTTCTTTATACAGAGTTATGCAGAATAGGTTTCTAAAATGAAATAATATAAATGTAGAAAAATATACTGTTAAAGTTTAAAAAAAAAGCATTTTTCATTGGAGTAGATTTCAGTCTAGTTAAGAACACTGCCAAGCCTTCAAGAATGGCTGCTAATATATCCAAATATTGATATGTCATTATAAATAAATATTGCTGTAATGTACAGCTATGAACTTCACATAGAATACATATAAAATGTGGGTCATTAAAGCAGTCAAATGTTCTTACAGTTAACATCCAGTCTGGTTCCTCCACCAAAAGTCCACCACAGTGATACAAAAGCCACCGTGACAAAAAAATTAAACAAACATTCCCAGTTTACCCAGTTTATGCATTCAGTTGTTAAATTTTTTAACTGACACATTCATAATCAATACTGTATAATCATAATCAATCCAGCTAACAACAGCTAAAATACTTTTAAAAAGATTTCTAATTAATACTTTGATATATTGATTGATCCATTGATAAAAAACATCATCAGAGTAATCCAAGTCCCTGCTGGAGTCAGTCAGAGCATTTCCATAGAGAGCCACTTTGCATCAGCAGCACCATGCTCCAGTGCTCTGGGAGAGTTTATAGTCCTGAGAGTTGAACACTGGATGACTGACAGCTGTCCTTCATGACAACAGAAGCCACAGAAATCCTCCTCATCAAAAACATGACTTTGATCTGCGTCCTCATCTGGACTCTCCTCTGCTGCTGCTTCACAGGTAAAGTCCAGAGAATCAAACTCCTCTCCTCTATGAACATCCGTCCCTCTGAAATGAAGCCCACAAAACCATGACGCTGCTTTATGTTTTTGTCTCTGTATCCTCAGAGTCCAGAGGCCAGGTCACAGTGACTCAGCCTGGAGCAGTGAGCTCTGCTCTGGGAGGCTCCGTCTCCATCAAATGTAGGACAAGTCACAATGTTCATGTTTGGAACAACTATCACATTTTACACTGGTACAAACAGAAAGATGGAGAAACTCCTAAACTCCTCATTTATCGTGCTAGCAATCGAGCATCAGGGATTCCAGGTCGTTTTACAGGCAGTGGATCAAACTCTGACTTCACTCTGACCATCAGTGGAGTCCAGACTGAAGATGCAGCAGTTTACTACTGTAAGAGTTATCACTATATCAACAGTCAGCATGTGTTCACACAGTGAAAAAGCGTCGTACAAAAACCTCCCTCAGTCAGACTGAACAGAAACTGAACTGACTGCTGCAGCTGGAAGCTACTGCAGAGACTGATACACTTCACTGAGGACACACACACACAACACACACACACACACACACACACACACACACACACACACACACTGTACAACACAATCTCACCATAATTGTTCAACCACCAACAAACATGTAGAAAAACAAGTTATTTGACAAAAAATGACGTAGTTGAAATAAAAGTACTTTCTCCATCACAGCTTCTCACCATTCAACTATATCCTATTATAATCCCATGTTTGTATCTCTTTTCCAATAAATTAAAAATATCCAGTCTGGGACAGTTAATTACAAAAAGTTTTCGGTATGACCTTTGACCTCAGCTTCATACTGAACAACAGAAATCAAACAAAAATATGCAGACACAGATCCGCATCAGAAAAAAAATTCATGATCAATGGCTTTAATTGTATAAACCTATGTTAAGAAAAGATCAATGTGAATTAGAACCAAGCCAAAAAAAAACATAGGTGACCTTCTGAATACATTGACATATTTAACTATAACTGCATATAAGTAACGCATGTGCAATAATTAGAATAGTTGTGTCCTACATGCAACTCAAAATTTCAACAGTTACATTCAGATTTAAAGTTCATTCCTGACCTTACATTTCTTCAGCAGATGGAGTCGCCCAGTTTGCATTAAAATGTAGATTTTAAAATTTCCATTCTTCTGAGCATTTTTGGGACTTCTTTTCTGGATTATTTAAAGTTTAAATATTCCATGACAGCTTGGTGAACTCTATCTGCTGATGATGATCATGTAATTTGATCGAAAAGCTCCAGAACAGCTACTTAATGGATCTTATGGTGAAATGATTTTTACTTTGAAGAAAAAACTTTCAGTCCTAATTTTTAGACCAATAGAGTTTACTGATCTAAACACACACATGATTTGTTCGACTGTTGAAAAAGAACCGTGTCTTATATAGAACTGTAATGTTAACCTCACAGCAATTTCAAAAAAAAGTTTAATTTTTGATTTCATTAAAAAAATAACACTGTTTGACTTTCCAAACTCCTTTCAATGGCCCATATTACTGTTGAAACATTTGTGAAAAACTCAACCGCTGTCAGCAAATCAAGTGATACGAATAAAATATTAAAGGGGCTGTATGTAGTTTTTCTACTAAAATGAATCCTTTTTTATTGCCTGTGTGTGAAGGGGTTGTAATCTGACATTAAAATGATCCACCTGCCGGGTTTGGCAGAGGAAGAGCCATCCACCAATATCAGCTACAGTACCTGACTGCAGTCTAAATGTTATAAAGTGGTACACAATCTTATAATATTCAGTCCAGCTCACTAACAGTTTCATTATCATCCAGTACATGTAGCTGTGCTGACATTGCTGGAGCCTCTGGTGACAGATTCACAGATAGTAAAGATAGGCTAGCTGAATGATGTAGCACATCGGCTAAATGCAGTGTATCTCTATCATGTAACGAAGCGTGGATTAGTTCAACATCAAGCTGATAAAAACATCACTGTAACGCTGCAGTGGGAGTTTACCTGAGTTTCCAGTATGTTGTGTGATGCTGGCTCCCCACCCGTCGCCTCACTCTGGCTTTTTTTCGAGTAGGCTACTGTGCTGATATGTGTCTCGCTGCGCTGAATGAAGTAACGCTATGGCGCCGGTGTCGATCCGCCTCTGAGACGGAACGTTGAAGTAACAGAGCCTGAACATGTCTGAGTGAAAAGCCACAGCCTGCATGCTGCTGTTCCTGCGTTTATTGCAGGATTTCTGTATGAAAGCGTGTTTCGATTCTGCTCACTCATGAGTTCAAGTAAGCACACGTATGAGCACACACCTGGTTGCAATCTTAAAACTACACCGCTTAGTGGTCGCTGGAAACCGCATAATGCCTCTTTAATGGTAAATGTTTTTTAAATATGTTAATTTTGGGATTTCAGCGAGAAAATAGCAATGTTAAACTCTTCAAACTCCTTTCAGTGCCACATATGTTACTATAGAAACTTTTGTGAAAACTCACAGCTGACACCAAATCAAGTGCTGCAAAAAAGCATTTCAGGGTGTCCGCGGTGTCTTAAAAAAGTCTTGAAAGGTGATAAATAAATTTTGCAAAAATTAAGGCCATTAAAAATTATTAAAAATTCTTAATCGCCATTTAACAAGGTATTAAATTTTCAAGATATTTTTTTCAGTGTGAAAATCCTGTTCGCCCAAAGGTTAGTCTGCTAAAAGTGTCGGTGAACGTTTTTATTTAAAGCGCACAGCCAAAAACACTCGACCGGCAGAGAGCAGCGACTGTGATTTGTCTCTGTAACGTCCGGTGTTGTGTCGAGTTTTGTCTGCCTGCCGAGAATTGCATGCACGGTCGCTCTGTGGCCACTTAAACAGCCCTGTTCCTGAAAAACAAGAGCGAGACGCGCCGCCAGCAGCTGAATCTGTAAGACAGAAGGCAACAGGGAAAATTCAAGTA
>JALXJV020000013.1:8036788-8058797 GCA_024633595.2 Lepomis macrochirus
TTTCTAATTAATACTTTGATATATTGATTGTTCCATTGATAAACCGCATCAGCAGAGTAATCCAAGTCCCTGCTGGAGTCAGTCAGAGCATTTCCATAGAGAGCCACTTTGCATCAGCAGCACCATGCTCCAGTGCTCTGGGAGAGTTTATAGTCCTGAGAGTTGAACACTGGATGACTGACAGTTGTCCTTCATGACAACAGAAGCCACAGAAATCCTCCTCATCAAAAACATGACTTTGATCTGCGTCCTCATCTGGACTCTCCTCTGCTGCTGCTTCACAGGTAAAGTCCAGAGAATCAAACTCCTCTCCTCTATGAACATCCGTCCCTCTGAAATGAAGCCCACAAAACCATGACGCTGCTTTATGTTTTTGTCTCTGTATCCTCAGAGTCCAGAGGCCAGGTCACAGTGACTCAGCCTGGAGCAGTGAGCTCTGCTCTGGGAGGCTCCGTCTCCATCAGATGTAGGACCAGTCAGGATGTATATGACTCTAACCGTTTATACTGGTATCAACAGAGAGATGGAGAAACTCCTAAACTCCTCATTAACCAGGCTAGCTATCGAGCATCAGGGATTCCAGGTCGTTTTTCAGGCAGTGGATACAGCTCTGACTTCACTCTGACCATCAGTGGAGTCCAGACTGAAGATGCAGCAGTTTACTACTGTCAGAGTTATCACTATATCAACAGTCAGGAAGTGTTCACACAGTGAAAAAGCGTCGTACAAAAACCTCCCTCAGTCAGACTGAACAGAAACTGAACTGACTGCTGCAGCTGGAAGCTACTGCAGAGACTGATACACTTCACTGAGGACACACACACACACACACACACACACACACACACACACACACACACACTGTACAGACACAATCTCACCATAATTGTTCAACCACCAACAAACATGTAGAAAAAACAAGTTATTTGACAAAAATGGCGTGAGTTGAAATAAAAGTACTTTCTCCATCACAGCTTCTCACCATTCAACTATATCCTATTATAATCCCATGTTTGCATCTCTTTTCCAATAAATTAAAAATATCCAGTCTGGGACAGTTAATTACAAAAAGTTTTCGGTATGACCTTTGACCTCAGCTTCATACTAAACAACAGAAATCAAACAAAAATATGCAGACACAGATCCGCATCAGAAAAAAATTCATGATCAATGGCTTTAATTGTATAAACCTATATTAAGAAAAGATCAATGTGAATTAGAACCAAGCCAAAAAAAACATAGGTGACCTTCTGAATACATTGACATATTTAACTATAACTGCAGATAGGTAACGCATGTGCAATAATTAGAATAGTTGTGTCCTACATGCAACTCAAAATTTCAACAGTTACATTCAGGTTTAAAGTTCATTCCTGACCTTACATTTCTTCAGCAGATGGAGTCGCCCAGTTTGCATTAAAATGTAGATTTTAAAATTTCCATTCTTCTGAGCATTTTTGGGACTTCTTTTCTGGATTATTTAAAGTTTAAATATTCCATGAGAGCTTGGTGAACTCTATCTGCTGATGATGATCATGTAATTTGATCGAAAGCTCCAGAACAGCTACTTAATGGATCTTATGGTGAAATGATTTTTACTTTGAAGAAAAAACTTTCAGTCCTAATTTTTTAGACCAATAGAGTTTACTGACGAAACACACACATGATTTGTTCCGACTGTTGAAAAAGAACCGTGTCTTATATAGAACTGTAATGTTAACCTCACAGCAATTTCAAAAAAAAGTTTAATTTTTGATTTCATTAAAAAAATAACACTGTTTGACTTTCCAAACTCCTTTCAATGGCCCATATTACTGTTGAAACATTTGTGAAAAACTCAACCGCTGTCAGCAAATCAAGTGATACGAATAAAATATTAAAGGGGCTGTATGTAGTTTTTCTACTAAAATGAATCCTTTTTTATTGCCTGTGTGTGAAGGGGTTGTAATCTGACATTAAAATGATCCACCTGCCGGGTTTGGCAGAGGAAGAGCCATCCACCAATATCAGCTACAGTACCTGACTGCAGTCTAAATGTTATAAAGTGGTACACAATCTTATAATATTCAGTCCAGCTCACTAACAGTTTCATTATCATCCAGTACATGTAGCTGTGCTGACATTGCTGAGCCTCTGGTGACAGATTCACAGATAGTAAAGATAGGCGAGCGAATGATGTAGCACATCGGCTAAATGCAGTGTATCTCTATCATGTAACGAGCGTGGATTAGTTCAACATCAAGCTGATAAAAACATCACTGTAACGTTGCAGTGGGAGTTTACCTGAGTTTCCAGCATGTTGTGTGAAGCTGGCTCCCCACCTGTCGCTCTCACTCTGCCTTTTTTCGGGAGTAGGCTACTGTGCTGATATGTGTCTCGCTGTGCTGAATGAAGTAACGTTATGGCGCCGGTGTCGATCCGTCTCTGAGACGGGAACGTTGAAGTAACAGAGCCTGAACATGTCTGAGTGAAAAGCCACAGCCTGCATGCTGCTGTTCCTGCGTTTATTGCAGGATTTCTGTATGAAAGCGTGTTTCGGATTCTGCTCACTCATGAGTTCAAGTAAGCACACGTATGAGCACACACCTGGTTGCAATCTTAAAACTACACCGCTAGTGGTCGCTGGAAACTACATAATGCCTCTTTAATGGTAAATGTTTTTTAAATATGTTAATTTTGGGATTTCAGCGAGAAAATAGCAATGTTAAACTCTTCAAACTCCTTTCAGTGCCACATATGTTACTATAGAAACTTTTGTGAAAAACTCACAGCTGACACCAAATCAAGTGCTGCAAAAAAGCATTTCAGGGTGTCCGCGGTGTCTTAAAAAGTCTTGAAAGGTGATAAATAAATTTTGCAAAAATTAAGGCCATTAAAAATTATTAAAAATTCTTAATCGCCATTTAACAAGGTATTAAATTTTCAAGATATTTTTTTCAGTGTGAAAATCCTGTTTTCCCAAAGGTTAGTCTGCTAAAAGTGTCGGTGAACGTTTTTATTTAAAGCGCACAGCCAAAAACACTCGACCGGCAGAGAGCAGCGACTGTGATTTGTCTCTGTAACGTCCGGTGTTGTGTCGAGTTTTGTCTGCCTGCCGAGAATTGCATGCACGGTCGCTCTGTGGCCACTTAAACAGCCCTGTTCCTGAAAAACAAGAGCGAGACGCGCCGCCAGCAGCTGAATCTGTAAGACAGAAGGCAACAGGGAAAATTCAAGTAGTGTGTGGGTTTGGCTAACGTTAGCTGGGCATTTAGCTAAATCGCTGCCTTTTATTGAAACACGTTGAACTTTTCATAACGACGCTCTCGTCAGCGTCACTATGAACAGACCAATCACAGTCTGGATGGAGCGGTATTTAAAAAGTTTGATGTGCTGCAACAAACTTTAGAAATGTTGAACTCAGCGTCTTTTTGGCACAAAGTTAATGAATAAAAAACAACCCAAACTGAAACAGTAACAATTGAATTAATATTAAAGTAGTAGTAAGTTATATTTTATTATATGAAATTATATTGAATAAAGCAACATAATGAATATATTAATGTCAAACTTACAGTTTACTATTATCCTTTTAATTTAATGTTATATTATTGTGATAATCCAGTCATTTAGACTAGTTCCTCCTCCAGGTTGTGTCTGTGCTACACCGCCTACACTACTTACGTTATTCATCACTCAGTTTATTCTCTTCATCTTTGTTCCCTCCTGGTCTGTTTGAATTTTGTTGTATTAATTAAGTGGTCGATTAAATTTGTCTCACACATCATTGCAGGCAAGCTCACATTGTCTAGTTTAAACCAACTGAACACTGTGAACTTACACTGTGTCACATGACTTACTGTAATGTTGCTACATAAACGTCATAGCTTTTGTAAGACAGCTGCTTTTTGCAGAAAAATCTAACCAGTCCTTCAAAAAGAAAACTGTTGGCTCATACAGGCTGTTATAGGCAACTGAGAAAGTTGTTGAATGCTTCAATTTTTAGGTGGAGTTACAACCTGATGACATATAGGCAATCAATATGTTATAAATATATTTAAATTTCTTTAAAAACTCAAATGTCCCTTTTAAAAGATGTGTGGCTGATTTAATCGGTTAGCTCAAAGTGGTGCTGCAGTCTTAAAATATGTTGAAAAAGTCTCGAAAAGGTCTTAAAAAGGTATTGAATTTTACTTCAAGATTCCTGCCTACACTCTGCATTTTGAAACAAACAAAAATGTCAACCTCTGAAAGCAAAATAAATATATATGATATGATATGAAGAACATCAAATACTTCAAATAAAGCTTCAGTTACACATCAGTATCATGTTGTCTCCACAGTACAGCAGGTGACTGACAGTTCTAGTCAGGTCCCTGCTGGAGTCAGTCAGAGCATTTCCATAGAGAGCCACTTTGCATCAGCAGCACCATGCTCCAGTGCTCTGGGAGAGTTTATAGTCCTGAGAGTTGAACACTGGATGACTGACAGCTGTCCTTCATGACAACAGAAGCCACAGAAATCCTCCTCATCAAAAACATGACTTTGATCTGCGTCCTCATCTGGACTCTCCTCTGCTGCTGCTTCACAGGTAAAGTCCAGAGAATCAAACTCCTCTCCTCTATGAACATCCGTCCCTCTGAAATGAAGCCCACAAAACCTGGAGGTTATGAATATAACCAATGTTCCCTGAGGGAGGGAAACGAGGTACAACACATTAGTATGGGGATTGCGTCCTCGCGAGACCAACCTGAAGAAACTTTTTCAACACGCCCGTCAGGGCCAATGAGACTGTTGCAGGCAGGGGAAGTCTCGCCTTCCTTTGGGGCTATAAAAGCCCCTGCACAGTCTCATCTCCTCAATCTAAACTGCACTTCACCGAGTTAGCCGGTGGCGAGGGGCTGACCTGTGTTGTACCTCGTTTACCTCCCTCAGGGAACATTGGTTATATTCATAACCTCCAGTTCCCTTTCGGTCGGTACACTCGGTACAACACATTAGTATGGGGATATATCATCACGCCCTGAGGCACCCTCCGCAGCTAGATTAAGTCGATCCGGCCCTGGGACAGCTGGATTTGTGATGTCGTTTACATCACTCCCCTGCTGAGAGCACTGACTGGGTGACATCCCGCGCTGTCACGTCCAGACGGTAAAACTTCATGAAAGTGTGTGGAGAAGCCCAGCTCGCAGCGGAGCAGACATCTTCGACTGGAACCCCTTTGAAAAGGGCCCAAGACGCAGCCATGCCCCTAGTGGAGTGCGCGTGCACCCCCCCGGGCATCTGTGCACCCTTCTGTGCATAAGCATGAGAGATTGCCTCCACAACCCAGTGAGAAAGACGCTGCTTAGACAACGGGTTCCCCTTAGCTGGGTTGGCAAAGCAGACAAAGAGCTGGTCCGTCGTCCGCATTTCCCGTGTCCGGTCTACATAAATGCGCAAGCGTACCGAGCACAACCCGTGCAAGCGCCGTCGCTCGGCAGACGCGAACGGGGGTGGTGAGAAGGAAGTCAGTTCACAACTTGACGTCCTATATGATAAGGCGGGTACCTTAGGGATGTATGCGGGACTAGGACGCAACATCACCTTAGAGTAGTCCAAAGCAAACTGCAAACATGATGGATGGACAGAAAGCGCATGAATATCTGATATCTAGAGTGCCAATAAGAAAGCAGTCTTATATGAGAGCATATCAATACCCACAGATTGTAGTGGCTCGAATGGCTCCCCGCATAGAGCGTCTAAGACCAGAGCGAGGTCCCACTGCGGGATCATGATCTTACGGATCGGTCTCTTCCTAAACACTCCCTTCATGAAGCGTACCACCAGAGGATGTGAACCAGGGGATTTCCCCTGAATTCCCACATGGCATGCCGAGATAGCCGATAAATAGACCTTTATAGTAGAGAAGGAGAGGCCTCTTTCCAGCAATTCTTGAAGGAATGAGAGAATATCCACCACAGAGCTCTGCACTGGAGAGACACTTTTAGCTTCGCACCAAGCCTCGAACAGACGCCATTTCAGGGCATCCAGCCCCTGCGTGGATGCCGCTCTGGCGCTCTGTATTGTGTCAATCACATTATCAGGTAACCCCGTGGCTCTCAGGCTCTCCCTTTCAGGGGCCAAGCCCACAGGTCCCAGATTTCCAGGTGCGGGTGCCATATCTGCCCCTGAGCCTGTGATAGCAGGTCTCTGCGCACCGGGAGGCACCAGGGTGTCCCCCGCAAAAGTGCCACGATTTCCGCGAACCACGCTTTCCTGGGCCAGCGGGAGCGATCAGAATCATCGATAAGCCCTCCAGGCGCACACGCTCCAGCGTGGCCTGTATCAAGGCTACCGGGGGAAATGCGTAAAGTAGGGCCCGCGGCCACGGATGGGCTAGCGCATCTAACCCGAGGGGCGCGTTGTCGTCCCGTAGCGAGAAGAACGTAGGACACTGCGCGTTTGCTTTGGAGGCGAAGAGATCTACGGTGGCCCTGCCGAACCGATCCCAGATCTGCTCCACCACATCTGGATGGAGTCTCCACTCCCTTGACAGGGGAAACCCCCTGGAGGAGATCTGCTCCGTTGTTTAGTACGCCTGGGATATGCGTCGCCCTGAGAGACAGCAGACGCGTGCTGCTCCACGACAGCAGGCTGTGGGAGAGAGAGAGCAGGGGAAGGGAGCGTGTCCCCCCTTGCTTGTTGATGTGTGCGACGATGCACATATTGTCGCTGCGCACCAGAACGTGGTGTCCCGCCAGCAGACCCTTGTAGTAAAAATGTCTCAGTGACAGAAACACAGCTAACAGTTCGAGTACATTGATGTGCCATGCCCTCTCCCTGTCCGTCCAGGTCCCGTTCACGTGAACGTTCCTGCAAATGCCACCCCAGCCCCACCTGGAGGCGTCCATGGTTACCAGTACGCAGAAAGGATCCGGCCCAGAGGGGCTCCCCTGCTCAACCTGGCGGGGTCCCTCCACGGGACCAGAGCCCTCGTGCACGACTGTGTGACTCTCACTCTCCCGTCCTTCCGGTGGTGGAGGGATGCCTGTTTGGCATGCACCCATCGCTGAAAACTCCTCATCAGCAGCAGGCCCAGAGGCACCGCTGGAATCATGGATGCCATAAAGCCCAGCAACTGCTGGCATTGGCGGAGGCGAACGATATGATGCAGCTGAAACAGCGCCAGACAACGGTTGAAAGCAACCATTCTCCGAGGCGACAACCGCGCTCGATTCTCCACTGAATCTAGCTCCAGCCCTAAGAAGCTGATTTTCTGACTGGGGGTTAGGGAGCTCTTTTCTCGATTTATAATGAAGCCCAGAGACTCCAGGTGAGACAGCAGCCTGGAGGTGTGGATGCTGGCCTGCTGAGCTGAATCCGACAGGATCAGCAGATCGTCCAGGTAGTCGAGGATTCGGATCCCCTGACCCCTGAGAGGAACTAGAGCTGCTTCTAAACACTTGGTGAAAGTGCGGGGCGCGAGGGATAACCCGAGCGGCAGCACCTGGTATTCGATGCGCTGTGCCTTACGTAGCGAGCGCAGAAACCGTCTGTGTTTTGGCAGCATGGCCACGTGAAAGTAAGCATCCTTCAGATCCACTGTAGTGCACCAATCTCCTGGTCGGACTGATTGCATTACCTGGCGTAATGTCAACATCCTGAACTTGAATTTCCTCAGGTGTTTGTTCAGTACTCTGAGATCCAGGATGGGACGGAGGCCCCCGTCCCTTTTTGGAATGACGAAATAATGAATTGCAGTCTGTAGCCTTGAACTACAGTACCCATAACCCACTGCGAGGCCATGCAGGCTCGCCAGGCGGTCTGCCTCGCGGCCAGCCTGTTCAGCATTACCATCTGCGGTGCAACTACGCCCTCTGCTGGGGAACTGGGGCAGCTGACAGGACGTGTCTGAAGGGCCGTACATTTCTGCGGGCGAGGGGTTATTACCTCGCTTATGTCCGCGTTTTGGGGATTTAGACTGGGGCGAACACCGCCCTTTATTAACACACCGGCACTCTGAACATTGTGTACACAACAACATGTTACTATTCTGTGGATCCCTGCACGAGGACCACACTGACCTTCGGCACAGGTGACAGATCGTAAACTTTGTGTGAGTGTGGGGGCTTGAATTATGGTGCTTGGGTGGAACTGTGTGCCTAGCCGAGGCTTCTTTAACCTTGGAGCACACTCGAACTGAGGAATCTCTCGGTTTAGCCCTGTGGGTCGAGAGTCCGTGAAACGCGGGGAGGCAAGGAGCGCCCCCGGCTCTGCCTCCCCCGCTGAGGTCGGGAGAGCTAGGCGGATGACTGCCTTCTCCCTCTCACTGCTTGCGCCGCTTTTGGGGCCACCGCCTGTTTAGGAACAAAACGATGTCTAGCCCACGTAGACTGTTTCGGCTGTGATCGGGACAGAGGCCGCGGCTCGGGTGGGGTCGCTGATGGCCGGTGAGAGAAATCCTCTGGAGCGTCTAGGCATGCTCATCCGTAGAGCCTCCTCCTGCTTCTTTCTCTGGTCGCAGCGGGTCTGGATCCTGTCCAGGGCCTGTCCGAACAGCCCGGAGGGTTCGACAGCCTGGTGAAGGAATTCAGATCGCTGGGTCTCAGGGAGCTCCGTTAGCGTTAGCCACAGATGACGCTGAGCGACCACTGTCTCTGCCGTGCCCTTCCCCAGTGCTACGGCCGTAGTGCTGGAGAGTCGGAGGTTGAAATCGGCCGTCCTGCGAATCTCATCCAGCAACCCGATCACATTCTCATTTCTCCTTAGCACCTCGTGCAGGTCACGCAGTTTCTCTGCCTGGTAAGCCTGCAGCATGGATGCCGTGTTAAGTGCCCGTGCGGCCAGGCCTTGAGAGCGATATATTTTCTCTAGCTGCGAGGCGGAGAACCTACACTGCTTACTCGGGAGTGTTGGCTTACCACTAGCCGAATTGGACCTAGAGCCAGGTGTGTGGCCAGCGTCTCATCCATCGGGCGGAATATTGGTGAGTCCGGCTGATTCCATACCCTCCAGATCTAAGAACTGAGAGAAGGGCAGGGAGAGCGGGCCTTAGGGGTTGCCCAGGACCGTGAAAGCTCCAGCGTAAAGTCTGGGAAGACCGGCAATTTGTGTCTCACCGTTGCAGGCTGCTGGGGAAGAAAATAATTACCAGCGAGCCGCGTCTGTTGCTGGCGAGGGGGTGGGGCCGGCCACGGCACTCCGAGACGCTCTGCCGCGCGGCGGCACAGGTCGATGAAGGCCGGGGTAGAGCCGTTGGCCTCTGTCGGGAGGTCACCAACTCTGAGGGCCTGGCTGTCCTCCACCTCCTCTTCTCCACCAGCTTCGGGGTCCCCGTCCGAGAACCCCCCCGAAGCGGCCAGAGACAGCTCGTCATCGGACAAAACATTCAGCGGTACAGTATCCATGGTGACGGTGAAGTCGACCGGGTTTTCATCCATGCCTCCGTATTCCATGGTAGGCAGGATGTCATCCATTTGGTCCATTTGGTCCCCCCACGACTGTTCCGCCCCGATGTCATCGTCCACGCGGTCAAGTTCAGACCGCGCTTCAGACAACAGAGGGTCCCCTCGAGCGGCTGAGCTTCCCAGCACCTTGCTCAAGAAGGCAACCCGTCTCTCCAGCGTAGACCTGCGGAGCCGGCGGCAGTGCGCACAGGAATCCGGGTTGGTAAGTGCAGCTTTGGCATGCAACATACCAAGACAAACTGGGCAAGCGTCGTGGTTATCTTTCTCGGAAAGGGAGAATCCACACGCGCTCGGGCAAGGGCGGCTTGAGGGCTTCCTGGCAGCGCTAGCTCGGCTAGACACGCTGGGAGGGCCCTTCTTTTTCTCCGGGGCCATTCCGATATGTCGCCAGTTAGATGTCTAAACAGGCGGGGGTAGCGTTAGCCAAAGGGCTAGGGCTGTTGGTTTATGTGTTAGCTTTTGCTAAACGATAAGTTAGCTTGTGCTAAACGACACGTTAGCTTGCGCTAAACTTGTATGGACTGTGGTATCTGTCAGCGTTGGCTAAACGGATATATGTTAGCTGGGCTAAACAAGTATCAGTTAGCTGGGCTAAACGGTTGTTAGCGCGCTAAACAGGACCACGCAGAAACGACTTGTTAGCAACGCCCTGGCCAGGGAGCAAGCTCACCTCCAATCGGACAGTTGAATCGCTAGCAAGGGTTCTGCTAAAGTCAGGTTTTGCGAGGTGAAGTGCAAATAGATTGAGGAGATGAGACTGTGCAGGGGCTTTTATAGCCCCAAGGGAAGGCAAGACTTCCCCTGCCTGCAACAGTCTCATTGGCCCTGACGGGTGTGTTGAAAAAGTTTCTTCAGGTTGGTCTCGCGAGGACGCAATCCCCATACTAATGTGTTGTACCGAGTGTACCGACCGAAAGGGAACATGACGCTGCTTTATGTTTTTGTCTCTGTATCCTCAGAGTCCAGAGGCCAGGTCACAGTGACTCAGCCTGGAGCAGTGAGCTCTGCTCTGGGAGGCTCCGTCTCCATCAGATGTAGGACCAGTCAGGATGTTTATGTTGCGACCTGGTTAGCCTGGTACCAACAGAGAGATGGAGAAACTCCTAATCTGCTCATTTACCTTGCTAGCACTCGAGCATCAGGGATTCCAGGTCGTTTTACAGGCAGTGGATCAAACTCTGACTTCACTCTGACCATCAGTGGAGTCCAGGCTGAAGATGCAGCAGTTTACTACTGTAAGAGTTTTCATTGGATCAACAGTCAGTATGTGATCACACAGTGAAAAAGTGTCGTACAAAAACCTCCCTCAGTCAGACTGAACAGAAACTGAACTGACTGCTGCAGCTGGAAGCTACTGCAGAGACTGATACACTTCACTGAGGACACACACACACACACACACACACACACACACACACACACACACACACACACACACTGTATAGACAAAATTACATCTACCAGATTTACCATTTCACCATAATTGTTTAACCACCAATACATTTTGGATAATTTGGAAATCAAATTACTTTCTCCATCACCATCCATTCATATCGTATTATAATCTCATGTTCGTATCTCTTTTCCAATAAATTAAAAAGATCTAAAAATGTTTTGGTTATGACCTTTGACCTCAGCTCTTTACTGAGTAACAGAAATTACAACAACAAGATGAAGACACAGATCAGCTTCAGAAAATGTCACGATCATAACATGGCTTTAATTGTTTAAACCTATGTTAACACAAGATCAATATCAATTGGACCCAGGACAACAACACATAGGTGACCTACTCACAGTTATTTACAACAGCTGATGTCATTTTGTTCAATCTGTAGTCACATTTTCAAAACAAATAGGCCAACTTCGGCCTGTTCATACCATTAACACAATTCAATTAACCCATTTCTTAAAAGCTGGGTTTTTCTTTAGGTACAAGCTTAGCCAACAACAAAACTATGTATGTTTTTAGTTATTTAAGAATGCTAGCACACAACATGTCAGAAATGAAGACATCATTTTCTAAACCTTAAATAATGTATAAAGCCTATACTTCTGCTACAGTAGCAGCTGATAAGCATTTTTGAATGAACATATCATTCAAACATTTTATTTTATTTTTTGTAATTTGGGTAAAATAGATCATCATAACTAATTCCAATTTCAACCAGAGACATAGACTGGTGTTGAAGTTCTTTCAATTACAGTAGTAATAAGTAAAACGGAGACTTTCTGCTGAGTTGAGTTTATCCAATGTGGATACAGAGCAACATGAAGGAGGAGATAAAGAAAGAATAATGTCAGAACAAGGGAGAAGAATAGTTTGGCCATGGAGAGGAAGAGGGCCAGAGAGGGGAAGCTGAACCAGTGAGTTTTTCTATCCATGTACACAGTGAGAGATGACGTTACTGTAAATGTGATGTGGATGTGTGGCCAAATGCTGAAGATCATATGGATTAGAACAGGACAGGCATTTTTGTTTCTATCCCTTCTATGCATTTTTTGTTTCTGTGTAAATGTGTATTTACATTTACTCATTTGGCAGATGATTTTATCCAAAGCGACTTACATTTGAGGAACAACATACAAGCATCAATGCAGTAAGAGATCTACAAGTGACAATAAATACTAGTAAGAGCTATTAGCACTTGGGTAAGAAGTAAGAGTTAACGAATAGTGCAATCAATACAAGAGAATTGTAAGGAGATAGAAGATGAAGAGCACAGGAGGTGCATGTTAGAGGTGTTATAAGAGGAAATGTTCTATGAAGTGATGAGTTTTCAAGAGCTTCTTGAAGTTAGAGAGGGACGCCCCTGCTCTGATGGCATGTGGTAGCTTCTTTCACAATCGTGGTGTCAGAGATGAGAACAGCCGGGACTGAGATTGTTTTGTGTGTTGGGATGGCAGAGCCAGACGGCGTACGTTGGAGGAGCGAAGTGGCCAAGAAGGAACGCCAACGTATTTGACAGTATTTTTACACGTTTTGAACCAAAAGCCAAATAGGTTGGATTATTTGTTGGTCCGAGAAGAAGACATTCTTTACTAATCCCACAGGGGGAAACTGAATGTTTCCATTCTGTTGTCAATGTTAGTATTTTACATACAGGTCAGAAAGTGCACAGAGCCATTGGGGGCTTAGCACCTCTCCAGCTACTAGTCCACACTCTGTATCTGTGATCTGAGCTGGACTTGAACCGGCGACTCTCCAGTTTCCAGCCAAGTCCTTAATGACTGAGCTGCTGCCACCATTTTCATATTTCATGTTACTAATAATGCCTTTGCTTCTGTAATTCTGTCACTTACATCTCTTTCCTACTCTACATTCTATAAAGTAAAGAAGACACTTTTACATAGTTGGTTGCCGAAAATGTACATATTTGATCCTCAAGCCAAAAATGTAGGGTGGTTTACAGGAAAAGGAGAGTGAATTACAAAAAACAATAGATTTCACACTGTCCACTGTTTGCATTTAGAGCTGAAACATGAAAAGTAATGCAGTTTTTGTAATGCCATCACCTGTTTGTATTTAGAGGGTTATTGTGCTATGACTGGTTGATATAACAGAATAAGAAAACTTTGACCAGCTGGTGGCAGAGGAGTAAAAGTCAGCAACCAAAGTCAGTAGGATTTTTCCTCTGGACACCACACATTTCTGTACAGAATTTCACTACAATCCATCACGTAGTTGTTGAGATGTTTCAGTCTGGACCAAAGTAGTGGACTGACCAGCTGATTAACAGACCAACACTGCCGTCCATGGAGGGAAGGGAAGCCTAACGTGTAAAGTACTGTAGAGCACAGTTGTTATCAGACTTGTGTCTGTCCTGCCTCAGTGTCACTGATGCCCTTTATCCTCTGGATGAGACATGAGGAAAAAGCCGATATAAGTGACTTGTGTAGTACCACAACAATTCCACAAGAGAGCAGCACTGGATTACAAATATACAGACAACACTACCCATTGAAAGATTACAAAAAATTGCCACTGTTTTAAGTCTGAGATAAGTGTGTTTTGATGAGATCATTTGTGTCGTACAATGTAAGAAATTTAAGTACTGAAGTTATAAAATCCTACTAATCTGACATGGAGACAAACTCACTTCTTGATGATTTAATAAATCTACTTCTTCAAGTGAAGACAGCAAAAACGCTTCAGTTATTGTTTTAACGATAAATATGAAAATAATGGAACTCATTGTTTTCTAGAGAGTTTTGATAAGAGTGTCGAAAATTTACTTAAAAGTTTTAGTGCAACAAGATATTTAATATTAGTGGATTTTAGTCTAGTTAACAACACTGAAACCTTCAAGATTTGCTGTGAATTCATCAACTTTCAAAGGTCCGACACAATGAGTATCATCAAAGTAATCCAAGTTCCTGCTGGAGTCAGTCAGAGCATTTCCATAAAGAGCCACTTTGCATCAGCAGCACCATGCTCCAGTGCTCTGGGAGAGTTTATAGTCCTGAGAGTTGAACACTGGATGACTGACAGCTGTCCTTCATGACAACAGAAGCCACAGAAATCCTCCTCATCAAAAACATGACTTTGATCTGCGTCCTCATCTGGACTCTCCTCTGCTGCTGCTTCACAGGTAAAGTCCAGAGAATCAAACTCCTCTCCTCTATGAACATCCGTCCCTCTGAAATGAAGCCCACAAAACCATGACGCTGCTTTATGTTTTTGTCTCTGTATCCTCAGAGTCCAGAGGCCAGGTCACAGTGACTCAGCCTGGAGCAGTGAGCTCTGCTCTGGGAGGCTCCGTCTCCATCAAATGTAGGACCAGTCAGAATGTTTATAATGGGAACTATTTGCACTGGTACCAACAGAGAGATGGAGAAACTCCTAAACTCCTCATTTACTTTGCTAGCACTCGAGCATCAGGGATTCCAGGTCGTTTTACAGGCAGTGGATCAAACTCTGACTTCACCCTGACCATCAGTGGAGTCCAGACTGAAGATGCAGCAGTTTACTACTGTAAGAGCCAACACCTTATCAACAGTCAGTGGGTGTTCACACAGTGAAAAAGCGTCGTACAAAAACCTCCCTCAGTCAGACTGAACAGAAACTGAACTGACTGCTGCAGCTGGAAGCTACTGCAGAGACTGATACACTTCACTGAGGACACACACACTCATAGCGTTCCAGGTGCATGGTGGTAATTGACACCGAAAGTGAACGAAAACCTTGGCGGACCATGACAAAGTGTACACACAGTTGCACCCTCAGCAGTGCTTTAGGTGTTAATTAAAAGGATGGCAGTTCAACTGCAACAACTGACATAAATAGTCCATACGTGCTGCCGGGTTTGCTTCTGGGAAAATTTACTTTTAAGAAGCTTCCCAATGGAAAATGCGACAAGACTAAGGTTGCTTGCACCTTGTGCAATGCGGAATTAGTTTACTGTAGGAGTTCTTCCAGTCTCAAGTACCACCCAAACATCATCACACGCTATACACAAGTACATCTTATTGAACATGATTTATTTTCATCACCAATTATCATAGTAGAACAGCTTTATCAAGCAGTTTGTGATGCATTTTGGAAACAGGAGATGAGACCCTGGTCTAATGTGGCACCTGGCTTGAAACCTGTTCGCACACATATTCTGAATGTCTTCGGCAGAATACAAATGAGTCATTTTAATCTAGATTAATCTAGATTAATTTCAAGATTACAGTGAGATTAATCTAGATTAAAAAAAATAATCTATGCCCACCCCTAGTATAAACACATGATTGTTGAGGGATTATTCAAGTTAGTTCCTAGTGAAAGCAGGATAAAATAATTCAGTATGGAAATTAGCCTGAAAGAAATTTTGTTTAAAAAGGAAAAAAAAATTCTTAACTCAGAGGTTATGATAATTTAGTAATAACTGAGATGAAAATGTTTTATTTGCAAAATAAACCATTATGTATGTTATTAAAGTAAAACAGGAAGGTAAACTGAAAACAAAAAAAATACAGATTGTTCCTTCATTTTCAGCTGTGATTGTTGTTGACATTATTTAATTGGTTGCTGTGGGTGTCAGTCAGTGTCACTTGTGGTGATTGGCTAAGTAAGAAAATGAGCTGGAGTGAGTGGAAAAGAAATACTGAAACAGATCGAGAAAAAAAAAGACGTGAGGAAGAGACGGACGGACACAAAGGAGGAGAGATAACTACGGAGCCCAAAGTGTGCACTTTCATTGACCCTTTACAGTTTGCTTACCAGCCTAACATCAGATTAGATGACCCTCTTGTCTACATGCTCCAGAGGGTTTATACACATCAGACAAATCTGATGCAACTCTAAGAATTATGTTTGACTTCTCAAGTGCATTCACTACCATCCAGCCCGGGTTGCTGGGTGAAAAAATGAGGAGAATTCAGGTGGAGTCGGAGCTTGTTTCCTGGGTGATAGACTATTTAACTGCCAGACCTCAGTAGGTGTGGCTCCAAAGCTACAGGTGCCCCACAGAAAAACAGTTCTGTCACCTTTCCTGTTTAGTCTGTACACATCTGACTTAAAATGCATCTGTGACACCTGTTTTCTTCAGAAATATTCGGATGATTCTGCTGTTGCGGGCTGCATCAAGGGAGGATTTGAAAGTGAATATATGGGCACAGTTATTGACTTTGTGGACTGGTGTAACAATAAATACCTGGTAATAAATTGCCTTATGTGCTGTTGTCAGCTACCATAGCTGTCCTACGCTCTTTGAAAGGTGAGGGGGCAATGGTAGACCAGACAGATGGTTGCAATTCACAACCCTCGCCATTAGATGCCACTAAATCTTACACACTGAAGCTTTGAACACAGTGTTAGAACGCAAGTTCAGTGCGAGTGGGACTGGGCTAACTTTTTCCAGGACGGACGCTGACCTGTGAGTTTGACCATGTGTACTGTTACTCCTCTGAGAGAGAAATACTTGTTCTCCCCACTGTAAGATGGCAGAAGTGAGCCTGAGATCTGTAAGAAAAACTTTTGCATGCATTAAACTTGCTACATAGAGCACAACAAAGGTACTAAAGAAAAACTTTGGTCTGGTCGTAATGGATTTGATAAATCGGTAATTGAACTTCTGCAACAATATTGAGAAGATGAAGATGATGAAGTAGATTTCCTCTGTGTTATGTAGAAAAAATCTATTACTGTAGACTGGACATATGATTTCCAGATATTTTTATTGATCAAATAAAATTGCTAGTATCACATATATAGTTAATGTTAGAGGTAAAAGTATGATTTTTCTGAAATATAATTAAATACCAGTGTTCAGGCTCTGTACGGATCGACTAGAGTGTCTGCACCCTGAGTTAAGTTGGTCCATATACCACAACAATGACAACACTAGAGAAGATTATCTGTGGGAGCAGCTAGTTCAAGCAAGAGGACAAATAGAAAAGCAGCAATTTATATATGGTCTCTGCACAGTCAGCAGAAAATCTCACATCGAAGATATTTTATAACAATGGATGCAGATGATATGATGCTTTATATCTAATTCTGAAAATGAAAAACTGATGACTATAGAAGAAGATTTTGCCCAGTCTTAAGAGTATTAAATAAACGATTTGAAAAAAAAGTTTTTCATACGTCAAAATTTCTAATGTTGCTAAATGAAGAGGCAATGAAAACACAAGACACGAGGCAGTAATAATAAAGTCACAGAAACTGCTACTTTGATGATATTTTTTTAATTTTGAAATCTTGAAAACCATCAACATTTAAACATATACATGAGAGAGAGAAAGATAGTTGCAGAGTTTAGACTGAGTGGAGTAGCAGAGTAAAACCAGTAGCAGAGTAAAACCAGTAGCAGAGTCCCAGTGAGTCAGGTCAGGACTGGGAACACTGGTCCCTCCTCAGTGTCTCTGAGACCAGAGCCTGGGAGCCCTGGGTGGCCTCACAGGTCACAGAGCCCACCTTCCTCCACTGGTCTGCAGGGAGCCTCAGGGTGCTGCTCCAGCTGTAGCGGCCGTCCTTCTCCAGCACCCCGGGGCTCCTGCTCTCCTCCCAGCTGATGCTGCTGCTGCCGTCCACCTTCCAGGCCAGACTCCAGTCTGAGGGGAAGCCCTTGTTGGCCAGGCACATGAGCGTGGCCTTCCCCTGCAGCAGCTCCTCCCTGGAGGGGGGTAGCACCGTCAGGATGGGACGGACATCACCTAGGAGACACCAATCAGCTTAGAGAACAGGGACCACATAGCTGTCAATCAACCACCAGACACATGGACACCTTTACTGTGTGAGAGCTGAGTTTCTGTCAGATGGTTTTTCTGCTCCACCAGTCACTCACTCACACATTGTTTCACTTCCCTTTAAGAAGCCTCTCATGCAAATCAGCACAGAGAGAATCATCATACAGAATGACCTGAAATATATCAAACTACACTGGAAAAAAAGAAACCTTTTCATCAAAATCAGACAAATCCTTAACTAGTTAACTTTAAATTAGTTAATGGAACAATATAGAAAAGTAAGTGACAACAATCAAATGTTCGTCACATGGATTTCATCAATACCAAACTGTTCATATCTTATTCAAAATTTTAAGCAATATATGACACAATATTATCGATTCTGCACATTTTCACATACCCTTAACTTTCATAAGTTTGTTCAATGTTCCTCCACTTCAAGCTGTTTTACTGTCAGTGTGACAGAAATGTGTTAAGACATGTTTAGGAAAACTGCTCTGAGTTAGCCTCTGTGGTAAAGAGGAGAAATAAAACATGAATACTAAAAGTGTTATAAATAAAACAAATCTGCCTCAAACATCCAAAAGTTGAATTTAAAACATTACTTTACTTTATTATTTTCGCAGAAACTTACTTTCAACATCCAGTCTGGTTCCTCCACCAAAAGTCCACAACAGTGATCGTTACAAAAGCCTCTTACTGTAGAGAGACACGGCTCTCTGATTTTGACAGAATGAACTAAAGCTAGAAACTTTCAAGATGTAATTTTAACTATGAAGTTGGAAAGAAGGATTTCTCCTCTGTCTTAAAAGGTTACTTTCATTACGTTTTCGAATTTGTATTGTTGATGTGAACTTTGTTTTAGTTCCGAATATTCATGTAAAAATTGGAAAGCAAATACATTTTTTGCTGATGTGGAATATAAAGAAATATAAACAGAAAAGTAGCTCTTGAAACTGTAAAGCTTCTAAGATTTGACTTACTTCCAACATGCAGTCTGGTTCCTCCACCGAATGTGTACCACAGTGATACAAACTCATTGAGCCGCCGTACAAAAACCTCTGACTGTAGAGAGACACGGCTCTCTGACTTTGACACAAACACACTCAGCAAAAATAGTTTATGTTTGTAACATTTTATCAGCAGACTAAAAATAGGACAGTCTAACAAATTTCCAGAATGGATGTTTTAATTTAATACATTAATTGTTAAAAAATTCATTTTTTCTGGCAATTATGGCAGAAGATATTTTGAAACTAAATTTATGCAGTAGAATTAAACTAAAATAATGTAAAATATGTTTAAAATATGTGTAATTATTATTCTGATAAAGTGATTGATCCATTGATAAACAGCATCATCAGAGTAATCCAAGTCCCTGTTGGAGTCAGTCAGAGCATTTCCATAGAGAGCCACTTTGCATCAGCAGCACCATGCTCCAGTGCTCTGGGAGAGTTTATAGTCCTGAGAGTTGAACACTGGATGACTGACAGCTGTCCTTCATGACAACAGAAGCCACAGAAATCCTCCCTCATCAAAAAACATGACTTTGATCTGCGTCCTCATCTGGACTCTCCTCTGCTGCTGCTTCACAGGTAAAGTCCAGAGAATCAAACTCCTCTCCTCTATGAACATCCGTCCCTCTGAAATGAAGCCCACAAAACCATGACGCTGCTTTATGTTTTTGTCTCTGTATCCTCAGAGTCCAGAGGCCAGGTCACAGTGACTCAGCCTGGAGCAGTGAGCTCTGCTCTGGGAGGCTCCGTCTCCATCAGATGTAGGACCAGTCAGAATGTTCATGTTTGGAACAACTACCAACTTTTAGCCTGGTACCAACAGAGAGATGGAGAAACTCCTAAACGCTTCATTTACAATGCTAACAGTCGAGACTCAGGGATTCCAGGTCGTTTTACAGGCAGTGGATCAAACTCTGACTTCACTCTGACCATCAGTGGAGTCCAGGCTGAAGATGCAGCAGTTTACTACTGTCAGAGTTTTCATTGGATCAACAGTCAGCGTGTGATCACACAGTGAAAAAGTGTTGTACAAAAACCTCCCTCAGTCAGACTGAACACAAACTGAACAGACTGCTGCAGCTGGAAGCTACTGCAGAGACTGATACACTTCACTGAGGACACACACACACACACACACACACACACACACACACACACACACACACACACACACACACACACACACACACACACACACGCTCAAAGCCAGTAGTTTCATATAAACACTAAATAGATCTATGGGTGACTTTCATACTTATGAATGTTTTTACATATGTTCTTTACTCTCATTTCGACAGGTGTAACTTCCTCAAGAATATATCTGTTCAGCCAGTCTCTTGTTTCACAGTGGAATATTGTAATAAGTCTGAAAAGTGATACCAGATTGTTGAATCACTGAATGACTTTAGACCCAGATGGTATTTCTTTATATACATTTCATAATATTGCAGAACATCTTGAAAGGGTCTTTTAACATCTCATCCAAGCACCCCAAACTCTTCATCCTCAATACCATCTAAAGACATTTTGAGAAGTCTTTGGCCCATGCTGCATTTTGTTTGCTGATTTTTCACCCAGCTGCACTTTTCAATCTAAATATTGGTTGGTGATTTTAATTTGTCTCATCAACTTTTTTTAATTGATTTTAGATTCTTTTGACTGACAGACATGAGAGGGTTTTAGTAAATGGCTGTTATCTAAAATTGTAATAACATGTACTGGCTCAACTCAAGAAATCTCCAAGTGACAATCAGTGTTTGGCAGTAATATGTTACTCAGTAACTGTAATGTTACTTTTACCAGTGACAAGTAGTGTAACGGATTACTAATTCCCAAACAGTAATAGTTACAGTTACTAAACCTAATAACGCTGCGTTATGGCATCACTGAATGCATCATCATTGAAGTGAACGCTCGGCAGGTCAGCAGCACCAGACCTTGTGTTGTTAAAGTCAACCAAAAAGCTAAAGGATGAATAGAGAATGATGGAGAAAGGAATTCTTTCCACAGCTGTAAGTACTAACATTATTGTGTCACAATCTAAGATGCAAAGAACATTACCATCCATTGAAAACTTTGTGCGACCAGCAAAAACCTATAACCTGTAGAAAGAAACTCGGGCCGTTACTGCCAGTGATGCATCCACTTGACAGCAGAAAGTAGCGTTAAGGAAAGTTTTACATTGTAAAAGCACTGACTAGCCTAAGGCTCTAATAGACGCTTTGCTTTTTGTATTTTAGCAGGTGGCGTTAAATGTTAGGCCTATATGTTATGAAAAACCATACTCCTGTAATGAATATGATTACTGTAAAAAGTCAGGAAAGACTGCTTTGTTTGGGGAGGACAGGGTGGTAGTGAAATTAATATAGTAACGTAACAAGAAAGTAACCAGTTACTTTTATCACCCAGTAATAAGATAAGTAATAATATTTCTTTTTAAAGGTGTAATAAGTAACTAGAAACTTATTATGATTTCTGAGTAACTTGCCCAACACTGGTGACAAAAGACACTAGTAAGAGCAGCAATAAATATTAGGGAGAGCTATTAGCGTGTACAGCATCAATGGGGTACATAGAGAAAGATTTTTAGAGTTAATGAATAGAGGAATCAATACAAGAATTGTAAGGAGAAAGAAGAAGGAGAGCACAGACAGTCGCAGAAGCTTTAAGTATGACTATCAGTGGTGTCAGCAGTGAATGGATGAGTGAGATATGTGTGCGTGTTGTCAGGATTAACCAAAAATGAAACACAACAAACCCAGTAGGACGTCAGCCTAGGAAGAGAGAGACAGAAATCTGATCAGTCCTGGTTAAATACACTCTCCAGATTGAGCCGCACAGGTGACTGCCCAGCCCAATCAGTCTCCCTGCCTGCAGCCTCCTACGAGAAGGAAGCAGGCAGGGGGGAGGGTCCGTAACAGTACTGTCAGAAGTTGGTTTGTTATGATCATAGTATTTTTTCTATACCATTTTAAAATATGGTATAACTGTTTAAAGTCAGTCAGAGCATTTCCATAAAGAGCCACTTTGCATCAGCAGCACCATGCTCCAGTGCTCTGGGAGAGTTTATAGTCCTGAGAGTTGAACAGTGGATGACTGACAGCTGTCCTTCATGACAACAGAAGCCACAGAAATCCTCCTCATCAAAAAACATGACTTTGATCTGCGTCCTCATCTGGACTCTCCTCTGCTGCTGCTTCACAGGTAAAGTCCAGAGAATCAAACTCCTCTCCTCTATGAACATCCGTCCCTCTGAAATGAAGCCCACAAAACCATGACGCTGCTTTATGTTTTTGTCTCTGTATCCTCAGAGTCCAGAGGCCAGGTCACAGTGACTCAGCCTGGAGCAGTGAGCTCTGCTCTGGGAGGCTCCGTCTCCATCACATG
>JALXJV020000013.1:8059297-8096644 GCA_024633595.2 Lepomis macrochirus
AACAACAAGATGAAGACACAGATCAGCTTCAGAAAATGTCACGATCATAACATGGCTTTTAATTGTTTAAACCTATGTTAACACAAGATCAATATCAATTGGACCCAGGACAACAACACATAGGTGACCTACTCACAGTTATTTACAACAGCTGATGTCATTTTGTTCAATCTGTAGTCACATTTTCAAAACAAATAGGCCAACTTCGGCCTGTTCATACCATACCATTAACACAATTCAATTAACCCATTTCTTAAAAGCTGGGTTTTTCTTTAGGTACAAGCTTAGCCAACAACAAAACTATGTATGTTTTTAGTTATTTAAGAATGCTAGCACACAACATGTCAGAAATGAAGACATCATTTTCTAAACCTCAAATAATGTATAAAGCCTCTACTTCTGCTCCAATTGCAGTTCATAAGCATTTTTGAATGAACATATCATGCAAACATTTTTTTTTATATTTTGTAACTTCAGTAAAATAGATCATCAAATCAAATTATTCCAATATTCGACATAGACAGGTGTTAAAGTTCTTTCAATTACAGTAGTAATAAGTAAAACGGAGAATTTCTGCTGAGTTGAGTTTATCCAATGTGGATAAAGAACAACATGAAGGAGGAGATAAAGAAAGAATAATGTCAGAACAAGGGAGAAGAATAGTTGGGCCATGGAGAGGAAGAGGGCCAGAGAGGGAAGCTGAACCCGTGAGTTTTTTCTATCCATGTACATAGTGAGAGATGACGTAACTGTAAATGTGATGTGGATGTGTGGCCAAATGCTGAAGATCATATGGATTAGAACAGGACAGGCATTTTGTTCCTATCCCTTCTATGCACTTTTAGTTTCTGTGTAAATATGTATTTGCATTTACTCATTTAGCAGATGCTTTTATCCAAAGCGACTTACATTTGAGGAACAACATACAAGCATCAATGCAGTAAGAGATCTACAAGTGACAATAAATACTAGTAAGAGCTATTAGCACTTGGGTAAGAAGTAAGAGTTAACAAATAGTGCAATCAATACAAGAGAATTGTAAGGAGATAGAAGAAGATGAAGAGCACAGGAGGTGCATGTTAGAGGTGTTTTAAGAGGAAGTGTTCTCTGAAGTGATGAGTTTTCAAGAGCTTCTTGAAGTTAGAGAGGGACGCCCCTGCTCTGATGGCGTGTGGTAGCTTCTTTCACAATCGTGGTGTCAGAGATGAGAACAGCCGGGACTGAGATTGCTTTGTGTGAAGGGCTGGCAGAGCCAGACAGCGTATGTAGGAGGAGCCGAGTGGCCAAGAAGGAACGCCAATGTATTTGACAGGATTTTTAAGCCAAATAGGTTTGAACCGGCGACCCTCCAGTTTCCAGGCAAGTCCTTATAGACTGAGCTGCTGCTACCCTTTTCATATTTCATGTTACTAATAATGCTTTTGCTTCTGTAATTCAGTCACTTACATCTCTTTCCTATTTTACATTCTATAAAGTAAAGAAGACACTTTTACATAGTTGGTTGCCGAAAATGTACATATTTGACCCTCAAGCCAAAAATGTAGGGTGGTTTACAGGAAAAGGAGAGTGAATTACAAAAAACAATAGATTTCACACTGTCTTCTGTTTGCATTTAGAGCTGAAACATGAAAAGTAATGCAGTTTTTGTAATGTCATCACCTGTTTGTATTTACAAGGTTATTGTGCTATGACTGGTTGATATAACAGAATAAGAAAACTTTGACCAGCTGGTGGCAGAGGAGTAAAAGTCAGCAACCAAAGTCAGTAGGATTTTTCCTCTGGACACCACACATTTCTGTACAGAATTTCACTACAATCAGTCACATAGTTGTTGAGATGTTTCAGTCTGGACCAAAGTAGTGGACTAACCAGCTGATTAACAGACCAACACTGCCGTCCATAGAGCGAAGGGAAGCCTAAAATGTAAAGTACTGTAGAGCACAGTTGTTATCAGACTCATGTCTGTCCTGCCTCAGTGTCACTGATGCTCTTTATCCTCTGGATGAGATGTAACCGGTTTCACCCCCGAGTTTGTACTGCGCGGTCTTTTACTCGAACCGGCGACCTCGGGGTCGGGAGGCGGATGCGCTGACGAGGAGGCTAAAACCCATGGGCACTAGCTTCGTCGCCAGTGCGTCTCTTAAGGTGTCGGGGAGTGAGGTTTACTCACTGCACTGCCTCGCAGGCTTCCGTTACAGAGACATGAGTAAAAAGCCGATATAAGTGACTTGTGTAGTACCATAACAATTCCACAAGAGAGCAGCACTGGATTACAAATATACAGACAACACTACCCATTTAAAAATTACAAAAAAAATTGCCATTGTTATAGTTTTAAGTCTGAGATAAGTGTGTTTTGATGAGATCATTTGTGTCGTACAATGTAAGAAATTTGAGTACTGAAATTATAAAATCCTAATAATCTGACATGGAGACAAACTCATTTCTTGGTGATTTAATAAATCTACTCCCTTCTGTGAAGACAGCAAAAATGCTTCAGTTATTGTTTTAACAATAAATATGAAAATAATGGAACTGATTTTTGTTTTCTAAAGAGTTTTGATAAGAGTGTCGAAAATTTACTTAAAAGTTTTAGTGCAACAAGATATTTAATTGTAGTGGATTTTAGTCTTGTTAACAAAACTGAAACCTTCAAGATTTGCTGTGAATTCATCAACTTTCAAAGGTCCAACACAATGAGTATCATCAAAGTAATCCAAGTCCCTGCTGGAGTCAGTCAGAGCATTTCCATAGAGAGCCACTTTGCATCAGCAGCACCATGCTCCAGTGCTCTGGGAGAGTTTATAGTCCTGAGAGTTGAACACTGGATGACTGACAGCTGTCCTTCATGACAACAGAAGCCACAGAAATCCTCCTCATCAAAAACATGACTTTGATCTGCGTCCTCATCTGGACTCTCCTCTGCTGCTGCTTCACAGGTAAAGTCCAGAGAATCAAACTCCTCTCCTCTATGAACATCCGTCCCTCTGAAATGAAGCCCACAAAACCATGACGCTGCTTTTATGTTTTTTGTCTCTGTATCCTCAGAGTCCAGAGGCCAGGTCACAGTGACTCAGCCTGGAGCAGTGAGCTCTGCTCTGGGAGGCTCCGTCTCCATCACATGTAGGACCAGTCAGGACGTTGAGGTTTGGAGCAACAACCACAAGTTAGCCTGGTACCAACAGAGAGATGGAGAAACTCTTAAACCCCTCATTTACTATGCTAGCACTCTCGAGTATCAGGGATTCCAGGTCGTTTTACAGGCAGTGGATCAAACTCTGACTTCACTCTGACCATCAGTGGAGTCCAGACTGAAGATGCAGCAGTTTACTACTGTCACAGTTTTCACTATATCAACAGTCAGCATGTGTTCACACAGTGAAAAAGCGTCAGTACAAAACCTCCCTCAGTCAGACTGAACAGAAACTGAACTGACTGCTGCAGCTGGAAGCTACTGCAGAGACTGATACACTTCACTGAGGACACACACACACACACACACACACACACACACACACACACACACACACACACACACACACACACACACACACACACACACTGTATAGACAAAATTACATCTACCAGATTTACATCTACCAGATTTCACCATAATTGTTTAACCACCAATACATTTTGGATAATTTGGAAATCAAATTACTTTCTCCATCACCATCCATTCATATCGTATTATAATCTCATGTTCGTATCTCTTTTCCAATAAATTAAAAAGATCTAAAAATGTTTTGGTTATGACCTTTGACCTCAGCTTTATACTGAGTAACAGAAATTACAACAACAAGATGAAGACACAGATCAGCTTCAGAAAATGTCACGATCATAACATGGCTTTAATTGTTTAAACCTATGTTAACACAAGATCAATATCAATTGGACCCAGGACAACAACACATAGGTGACCTACTCACAGTTATTTACAACAGCTGATGTCATTTTGTTCAATCTGTAGTCACATTTTCAAAACAAATAGGCCAACTTCGGCCTGTTCATACCATACCATTAACACAATTCAATTAACCCATTTCTTAAAAGCTGGGTTTTTCTTTAGGTACAAGCTTAGCCAACAACAAAACTATGTATGTTTTTAGTTATTTAAGAATGCTAGCACACAACATGTCAGAAATGAAGACATCATTTTCTAAACCTCAAATAATGTATAAAGCCTCTACTTCTGCTCCAATTGCAGTTCATAAGCATTTTTGAATGAACATATCATGCAAACATTTTTTTTTATATTTTGTAACTTCAGTAAAATAGATCATCAAATCAAATTATTCCAATATTCGACATAGACAGGTGTTAAAGTTCTTTCAATTACAGTAGTAATAAGTAAAACGGAGAATTTCTGCTGAGTTGAGTTTATCCAATGTGGATAAAGAACAACATGAAGGAGGAGATAAAGAAAGAATAATGTCAGAACAAGGGAGAAGAATAGTTGGGCCATGGAGAGGAAGAGGGCCAGAGAGGGGAAGCTGAACCCGTGAGTTTTTCTATCCATGTACATAGTGAGAGATGACGTAACTGTAAATGTGATGTGGATGTGTGGCCAAATGCTGAAGATCATATGGATTAGAACAGGACAGGCATTTTTGTTCCTATCCCTTCTATGCACTTTTTAGTTTCTGTGTAAATATGTATTTGCATTTACTCATTTAGCAGATGCTTTTATCCAAAGCGACTTACATTTGAGGAACAACATACAAGCATCAATGCAGTAAGAGATCTACAAGTGACAATAAATACTAGTAAGAGCTATTAGCACTTGGGTAAGAAGTAAGAGTTAACAAATAGTGCAATCAATACAAGAGAATTGTAAGGAGATAGAAGAAGATGAAGAGCACAGGAGGTGCATGTTAGAGGTGTTTTAAGAGGAAGTGTTCTCTGAAGTGATGAGTTTTCAAGAGCTTCTTGAAGTTAGAGAGGGACGCCCCTGCTCTGATGGCGTGTGGTAGCTTCTTTCACAATCGTGGTGTCAGAGATGAGAACAGCCGGGACTGAGATTGCTTTGTGTGAAGGGCTGGCAGAGCCAGACAGCGTATGTAGGAGGAGCGAAGTGGCCAAGAAGGAACGTCAATGTATTTGACAGGATTTTTAAGCCAAATAGGTTTGAACCGGCGACCCTCCAGTTTCCAGGCAAGTCCTTATAGACTGAGCTGCTGCTACCCTTTTCATATTTCATGTTACTAATAATGCTTTTGCTTCTGTAATTCAGTCACTTACATCTCTTTCCTATTTTACATTCTATAAAGTAAAGAAGACACTTTTACATAGTTGGTTGCCGAAAATGTACATATTTGACCCTCAAGCCAAAAATGTAGGGTGGTTTACAGGAAAAGGAGAGTGAATTACAAAAAACAATAGATTTCACACTGTCTTCTGTTTGCATTTAGAGCTGAAACATGAAAAGTAATGCAGTTTTTGTAATGTCATCACCTGTTTGTATTTACAAGGTTATTGTGCTATGACTGGTTGATATAACAGAATAAGAAAACTTTGACCAGCTGGTGGCAGAGGAGTAAAAGTCAGCAACCAAAGTCAGTAGGATTTTTCCTCTGGACACCACACATTTCTGTACAGAATTTCACTACAATCAGTCACATAGTTGTTGAGATGTTTCAGTCTGGACCAAAGTAGTGGACTAACCAGCTGATTAACAGACCAACACTGCCGTCCATAGAGCGAAGGGAAGCCTAAAATGTAAAGTACTGTAGAGCACAGTTGTTATCAGACTCATGTCTGTCCTGCCTCAGTGTCACTGATGCTCTTTATCCTCTGGATGAGATGTAACCGGTTTCACCCCCGAGTTTGTACTGCGCGGTCTTTTACTCGAACCGGCGACCTCGGGGTCGGGAGGCGGATGCGCTGACGAGGAGGCTAAAACCCATGGGCACTAGCTTCACGCCAGTGCGTCTCTTAAGGTGTCGGGGAGTGAGGTTTACTCACTGCACTGCCTCGCAGGCTTCCGTTACAGAGACATGAGTAAAAAGCCGATATAAGTGACTTGTGTAGTACCATAACAATTCCACAAGAGAGCAGCACTGGATTACAAATATACAGACAACACTACCCATTTAAAAATTACAAAAAAAATTGCCATTGTTATAGTTTTAAGTCTGAGATAAGTGTGTTTTGATGAGATCATTTGTGTCGTACAATGTAAGAAATTTGAGTACTGAAATTATAAAATCCTAATAATCTGACATGGAGACAAACTCATTTCTTGGTGATTTAATAAATCTACTCCCTTCTGTGAAGACAGCAAAAATGCTTCAGTTATTGTTTTAACAATAAATATGAAAATAATGGAACTGATTTTTGTTTTCTAAAGAGTTTTGATAAGAGTGTCGAAAATTTACTTAAAAGTTTTAGTGCAACAAGATATTTAATTGTAGTGGATTTTAGTCTTGTTAACAAAACTGAAACCTTCAAGATTTGCTGTGAATTCATCAACTTTCAAAGGTCCAACACAATGAGTATCATCAAAGTAATCCAAGTCCCTGCTGGAGTCAGTCAGAGCATTTCCATAGAGAGCCACTTTGCATCAGCAGCACCATGCTCCAGTGCTCTGGGAGAGTTTATAGTCCTGAGAGTTGAACACTGGATGACTGACAGCTGTCCTTCATGACAACAGAAGCCACAGAAATCCTCCTCATCAAAAACATGACTTTGATCTGCGTCCTCATCTGGACTCTCCTCTGCTGCTGCTTCACAGGTAAAGTCCAGAGAATCAAACTCCTCTCCTCTATGAACATCCGTCCCTCTGAAATGAAGCCCACAAAACCATGACACTGCTTTATGTTTTTGTCTCTGTATCCTCAGAGTCCAGAGGCCAGGTCACAGTGACTCAGCCTGGAGCAGTGAGCTCTGCTCTGGGAGGCTCCGTCTCCATCACATGTAGGACCAGTCAGGACGTTGAGGTTTGGAGCAACAACCACAAGTTAGCCTGGTACCAACAGAGAGATGGAGAAACTCTTAAACCCCTCATTTACTATGCTAGCACTCGAGTATCAGGGATTCCAGGTCGTTTTACAGGCAGTGGATCAAACTCTGACTTCACTCTGACCATCAGTGGAGTCCAGACTGAAGATGCAGCAGTTTACTACTGTCACAGTTTTCACTATATCAACAGTCAGCATGTGTTCACACAGTGAAAAAGCGTCGTACAAAAACCTCCCTCAGTCAGACTGAACAGAAACTGAACTGACTGCTGCAGCTGGAAGCTACTGCAGAGACTGATACACTTCACTGAGGACACACACACACACACACACACACACACACACACACACACACACACACACACACACACACACACACACACACACACACACACACTGTATAGACAAAATTACATCTACCAGATTTACATCTACCAGATTTCACCATAATTGTTTAACCACCAATACATTTTTGGATAATTTGGAAATCAAATTACTTTCTCCATCACCATCCATTCATATCAGTATTATAATCTCATGTTCAGTATCTCTTTTCCAATAAATTAAAAGATCTAAAAATGTTTTGGTTATGACCTTTGACCTCAGCTTTATACTGAGTAACAGAAATTACAACAACAAGATGAAGACACAGATCAGCTTCAGAAAATGTCACGATCATAACATGGCTTTAATTGTTTAAACCTATGTTAACACAAGATCAATATCAATTGGACCCAGGACAACAACACATAGGTGACCTACTCACAGTTATTTACAACAGCTGATGTCATTTTGTTCAATCTGTAGTCACATTTTCAAAACAAATAGGCCAACTTCGGCCTGTTCATACCATACCATTAACACAATTCAATTAACCCATTTCTTAAAAGCTGGGTTTTTCTTTAGGTACAAGCTTAGCCAACAACAAAACTATGTATGTTTTTAGTTATTTAAGAATGCTAGCACACAACATGTCAGAAATGAAGACATCATTTTCTAAACCTCAAATAATGTATAAAGCCTCTACTTCTGCTCCAATTGCAGTTCATAAGCATTTTTGAATGAACATATCATGCAAACATTTTTTTTTATATTTTGTAACTTCAGTAAAATAGATCATCAAATCAAATTATTCCAATATTCGACATAGACAGGTGTTAAAGTTCTTTCAATTACAGTAGTAATAAGTAAAACGGAGAATTTCTGCTGAGTTGAGTTTATCCAATGTGGATAAAGAACAACATGAAGGAGGAGATAAAGAAAGAATAATGTCAGAACAAGGGAGAAGAATAGTTGGGCCATGGAGAGGAAGAGGGCCAGAGAGGGGAAGCTGAACCCGTGAGTTTTTCTATCCATGTACATAGTGAGAGATGACGTAACTGTAAATGTGATGTGGATGTGTGGCCAAATGCTGAAGATCATATGGATTAGAACAGGACAGGCATTTTTGTTCCTATCCCTTCTATGCACTTTTTAGTTTCTGTGTAAATATGTATTTGCATTTACTCATTTAGCAGATGCTTTTATCCAAAGCGACTTACATTTGAGGAACAACATACAAGCATCAATGCAGTAAGAGATCTACAAGTGACAATAAATACTAGTAAGAGCTATTAGCACTTGGGTAAGAAGTAAGAGTTAACAAATAGTGCAATCAATACAAGAGAATTGTAAGGAGATAGAAGAAGATGAAGAGCACAGGAGGTGCATGTTAGAGGTGTTTTAAGAGGAAGTGTTCTCTGAAGTGATGAGTTTTCAAGAGCTTCTTGAAGTTAGAGAGGGACTCCTGCTCTGATGGCGTGTGGTAGCTTCTTTCACAATCGTGGTGTCAGAGATGAGAACAGCCGGGACTGAGATTGCTTTAGTGTGAAGGGCTGGCAGAGCCAGACAGCGTATGTAGGAGGAGCCGAAGTGGCCAAGAAGGAACGCCAATGTATTTGACAGGATTTTTTAAGCCAAATAGGTTTGAACCGGCGACCCTCCAGTTTCCAGGCAAGTCCTTATAGACTGAGCTGCTGCTACCCTTTTCATATTTCATGTTACTAATAATGCTTTTGCTTCTGTAATTCAGTCACTTACATCTCTTTCCTATTCTACATTCTATAAAGTAAAGAAGACACTTTTACATAGTTGGTTGCCGAAAATGTACATATTTGACCCTCAAGCCAAAAATGTAGGGTGGTTTACAGGAAAAGGAGAGTGAATTACAAAAACAATAGATTTCACACTGTCTACTGTTTGCATTTAGAGCTGAAACATGAAAAGTAATGCAGTTTTGTAATGTCATCACCTGTTTGTATTTACAAGGTTATTGTGCTATGACTGGTTGATATAACAGAATAAGAAAACTTTGACCAGCTGGTGGCAGAGGAGTAAAAGTCAGCAACCAAAGTCAGTAGGATTTTTCCTCTGGACACCACACATTTCTGTACAGAATTTCACTACAATCAGTCACATAGTTGTTGAGATGTTTCAGTCTGGACCAAAGTAGTGGACTAACCAGCTGATTAACAGACCAACACTGCCGTCCATAGAGCGAAGGGAAGCCTAAAATGTAAAGTACTGTAGAGCACAGTTGTTATCAGACTCATGTCTGTCCTGCCTCAGTGTCACTGATGCTCTTTATCCTCTGGATGAGATGTAACCGGTTTCACCCGAGTTAGGTACTGCAGCGGTCTTTTACTCGAACCGGCGACCTCGAGGTCGGAGGCGGGCAGCTGACGAGAGGCTAAAACCCATGGGCACTAGCCGTTCAGCCAGTGCGTCTCTTAAGGTGTCGGGAGTGAGGTTTACTCACTGCACTGCCTCGCAGAGCTTCCGTTACACTCACCCCTAAACCTCACTCCCATCCGGGTCCGCGGCACCAATGTAACGGTTTCACCCCGAGTTTGTACTGCTAGCGGTCTTTTACTCGAACCGGCGACCTCGAGGTCGGAGGCGGATCGCTGGCGAGGAGGCTAAAACCCATGGGCACTAGCTTGCGTCAGCCAGTGCGTCTCTTAAGGTGTCGAGGAGTGAGGTTTACTCACTGCACTGCCTCGCAGAGCTTCCGTTACAGAGACATGAGTAAAAGCCGATATAAGTGACTTGTGTAGTACCATAACAATTCCACAAGAGAGCAGCACTGGATTACAAATATACAGACAACACTACCCATTTAAAAAATTACAAAAAAAATTGCCATTGTTATAGTTTTAAGTCTGAGATAAGTGTGTTTTGATGAGATCATTTGTGTCGTATACAATGTAAGAAATTTGAGTACTGAAATTATAAAATCCTAATAATCTGACATGGAGACAAACTCATTTCTTGGTGATTTAATAAATCTACTCCCTTCTGTGAAGACAGCAAAAATGCTTCAGTTATTGTTTTAACAATAAATATGAAAATAATGGAACTGATTTTTGTTTTCTAAAGAGTTTTGATAAGAGTGTCGAAAATTTGCTTAAAAGTTTTAGTGCAACAAGATATTTAATTGTAGTGGATTTTAGTCTTGTTAACAAAACTGAAACCTTCAAGATTTGCTGTGAATTCATCAACTTTCAAAGGTCCAACACAATGAGTATCATCAAAGTAATCCAAGTCCCTGCTGGAGTCAGTCAGAGCATTTCCATAGAGAGCCACTTTGCATCAGCAGCACCATGCTCCAGTGCTCTGGGAGAGTTTATAGTCCTGAGAGTTGAACACTGGATGACTGACAGCTGTCCTTCATGACAACAGAAGCCACAGAAATCCTCCTCATCAAAAACATGACTTTGATCTGCGTCCTCATCTGGACTCTCCTCTGCTGCTGCTTCACAGGTAAAGTCCAGAGAATCAAACTCCTCTCCTCTATGAACATCCGTCCCTCTGAAATGAAGCCCACAAAACCATGACGCTGCTTTATGTTTTTGTCTCTGTATCCTCAGAGTCCAGAGGCCAGGTCACAGTGACTCAGCCTGGAGCAGTGAGCTCTGCTCTGGGAGGCTCCGTCTCCATCAGATGTGGGACCAGTCAGGACGTTGAGGTTTGGAGCAACAACCACAAGTTAGCCTGGTACCAACAGAGAGATGGAGAAACTCTTAAACCCCTCATTTACTATGCTAGCACTCGAGTATCAGGGATTCCAGGTCGTTTTACAGGCAGTGGATCAAACTCTGACTTCACTCTGACCATCAGTGGAGTCCAGACTGAAGATGCAGCAGTTTACTACTGTCACAGTTTTCACTATATCAACAGTCAGCATGTGTTCACACAGTGAAAAAGCATCGTACAAAAACCTCCCTCAGTCAGACTGAACAGAAACTGAACTGACTGCTGCAGCTGGAAGCTACTGCAGAGACTGATACACTTCACTGAGGACACACACACACACACACACACACACACACACACACACACACACACACACACACACACACATGAATTTGCTTTGGTATTGTGGTGCTTAATAAAAAAAATGCAGCAAGAGATTTTTTAGATGGTCAAGAAGCTCTTGATCATTAAAAATAACTACTTCTTGTAGTCCAATAGAAAGACTGCAAGCAAACTACGAGAAGTGAAAAATCACAATGTGTTAACTGTGCTGACACCAAGAGACAGAAACAGTCGTTCTCATTTGGTGAAGTGACACTGTCTAATTTAAATATTATTTGGTGGAATATATCAAATCAGATTCATGTATCACTTTATGCAGATTAAACCTTCCTTCTTTAAATTCTAATTTTCGATAATTTCTAGGTAAAAATAAATAGCACATGAACACGTGTATATATTATCCAAGGGTGACATTAGTAATAATAGAGAACAACAACCAAAAGAAATCCTGGTAAAATAAACTTGTTACTGTGAAACTCACTAATGTTGCTAAAATATGTGGGAAAGACAGGAAGTCAAAAAAATGTGTTTATAATATATGAACTAAAGCTAGAAGCCTTCAACATGCAACTTTAACTTTAAAGTTGGAAAGAAGGATTTCTCCTCTGTCTTAAAGGGTTACTTTCATTACAATTTCGAATTTGTATTGTTGAAGTGAACTTTGTTTTAGTTCAGAATATTAATGTAAAAATTGGAAAGCAAATACATTTTTTTTTACTAGTGTGCAATATAAAGAAATACAAACAGAAAAGTAGCTCTGGAAACTGTACAGTTTTTAAGATTTGACTTACTTCAAACATCCAGTCTGGTTCCTCCACCAAAAGTCCAACACAGTGATACAAACTCATTGAGCCGCCGTACAAAAACCTCTGACTGTAGAGAGACACGGCTCTCTGACTTTGACACAAACAAACTGACCACAAATAGGTTTTTGTTTGTAACATTTTATCAGAAGACTAAAAATAGGACAGTCTCAAAAAATTCCAGAATGGATTTTTTAATTTAATACATTAATTGTTAAAAATTTAATTTATACCATTTTTTCTGGCAATTATGGCAGAAGATATTTTGAAACTAAATACATCTAGTAGAATTAAACTAAAATCATGTAAAATAGGTTTAAAAATATGTAATTAATACTCTGATAAACATATTGATCCATTGATTAACAGCATCATCAGAGTAATCCAAGTCCCTGTTGGAGTCAGTCAGAGCATTTCCATAGAGAGCCACTTTGCATCAGCAGCACCATGCTCCAGTGCTCTGGGAGAGTTTATAGTCCTGAGAGTTGAACACTGGATGACTGACAGCTGTCCTTCATGACAACAGAAGCCACAGAAATCCTCCTCATCAAAAACATGACTTTGATCTGCGTCCTCATCTGGACTCTCCTCTGCTGCTGCTTCACAGGTAAAGTCCAGAGAATCAAACTCCTCTCCTCTATGAACATCCGTCCCTCTGAAATGAAGCCCACAAAACCATGACGCTGCTTTATGTTTTTGTCTCTGTATCCTCAGAGTCCAGAGGCCAGGTCACACTGACTCAGCCTGGAGCAGTGAGCTCTGCTCTGGGAGGCTCCGTCTCCATCAAATGTAGGACCAGTCAGAATGTTTATAATGGGAACTATTTGCACTGGTACCAACAGAGAGATGGAGAAACTCCTAAACTCCTCATTTACTATACTAGCAGTCGAGCATCAGGGATTCCAGGTCGTTTTACAGGCAGTGGATCAAACTCTGACTTCACCCTGACCATCAGTGGAGTCCAGACTGAAGATGCAGCAGTTTACTACTGTAAGAGCCAACACCATATCAACAGTCAGTGGGTGTTCACACAGTGAAAAAGCGTCGTACAAAAACCTCCCTCAGTCAGACTGAACAGAAACTGAATTGACTGCTGCAGCTGGAAGCTACTGCAGAGACTGATACACTTCACTGAGGACACACACACTCATAGCGTTCCAGGTGCATGGTGGTAATTGACACCGAAAGTGAACGAAAACCTTGGCGGACCATGACAAAGTGTACACACAGTTGCACCCTCAGCAGTGCTTTAGGTGTTAATTAAAAGGATGGCAGTTCAACTGCAACAACTGACATAAATAGTCCATACGTGCTGCCGGGTTTGCTTCTGGGAAAATTTACTTTTAAGAAGCTTCCCAATGGAAAATGCGACAAGACTAAGGTTGCTTGCACCTTGTGCAATGCGGAATTAGTTTACTGTAGGAGTTCTTCCAGTCTCAAGTACCACCCAAACATCATCACACGCTATACACAAGTACATCTTATTGAACATGATTTATTTTCATCACCAATTATCATAGTAGAACAGCTTTATCAAGCAGTTTGTGATGCATTTTGGAAACAGGAGATGAGACCCTGGTCTAATGTGGCACCTGGCTTGAAACCTGTTCGCACACATATTCTGAATGTCTTCGGCAGAATACAAATGAGTCATTTTAATCTAGATTAATCTAGATTAATTTCAAGATTACAGTGAGATTAATCTAGATTAAAAAAAATAATCTATGCCCACCCCTAGTATAAACACATGATTGTTGAGGGATTATACAAGTTAGTTCCTAGTGAAAGCAGGATAAAATAATTCAGTATGGAAATTAGCCTGAAAGAAATTTTTGTTTAAAAAGGAAAAAAAATTCTTAACTCAGAGGTTATGATAATTTAGTAATAACTGAGATGAAAATGTTTTATTTGCAAAATAAACCATTATGTATGTTATTAAAGTAAAACAGGAAGGTAAACTGAAAACAAAAAAAATACAGATTGTTCCTTCATTTTCAGCTGTGATTGTTGTTGACATTATTTAATTGGTTGCTGTGGGTGTCAGTCAGTGTCACTTGTGGTGATTGGCTAAGTAAGAAAATGAGCTGGAGTGAGTGGAAAAAGAAATACGAAACAGATCGAGAAAAAAAGACGTGAGGAAGAGACGGGACGGACACAAAGGAGGAGAGATAACTACGGAGCCCAAAGTGTGCACTTTCATTGACCCTTTACAGTTTGCTTACCAGCCTAACATCAGATTAGATGACCCTCTTGTCTACATGCTCCAGAGGGTTTATACACATCAGACAAATCTGATGCAACTCTAAGAATTATGTTTGACTTCTCAAGTGCATTCACTACCATCCAGCCCGGGTTGCTGGGTGAAAAAATGAGGAGAATTCAGGTGGAGTCGGAGCTTGTTTCCTGGGTGATAGACTATTTAACTGCCAGACCTCAGTAGGTGTGGCTCCAAAGCTACAGGTGCCCCACAGAAAAACAGTTCTGTCACCTTTCCTGTTTAGTCTGTACACATCTGACTTAAAATGCATCTGTGACACCTGTTTTCTTCAGAAATATTCGGATGATTCTGCTGTTGCGGGCTGCATCAAGGGAGGATTTGAAAGTGAATATATGGGCACAGTTATTGACTTTGTGGACTGGTGTAACAATAAATACCTGGTAATAAATTGCCTTATGTGCTGTTGTCAGCTACCATAGCTGTCCTACGCTCTTTGAAAGGTGAGGGGGCAATGGTAGACCAGACAGATGGTTGCAATTCACAACCCTCGCCATTAGATGCCACTAAATCTTACACACTGAAGCTTTGAACACAGTGTTAGAACGCAAGTTCAGTGCGAGTGGGACTGGGCTAACTTTTTCCAGGACGGACGCTGACCTGTGAGTTTGACCATGTGTACTGTTACTCCTCTGAGAGAGAAATACTTGTTCTCCCCACTGTAAGATGGCAGAAGTGAGCCTGAGATCTGTAAGAAAAACTTTTGCATGCATTAAACTTGCTACATAGAGCACAACAAAGGTACTAAAGAGAAACTTTGGTCTGGTCGTAATGGATTTGATAAATCGGTAATTGAACTTCTGCAACAATATTGAGAAGATGAAGATGATGAAGTAGATTTCCTCTGTGTTATGTAGAAAAAATCTATTACTGTAGACTGGACATATGATTTCCAGATATTTTTATTGATCAAATAAAATTGCTAGTATCACATATATAGTTAATGTTAGAGGTAAAGGTATGATTTTTCTGAAATATAATTAAATACCAGTGTTCAGGCTCTGTACGGATCGACTAGAGTGTCTGCACCCTGAGTTAAGTTGGTCCATATACCACAACAATAACAACACTAGAGAAGATTATCTGTGGGAGCAGCTAGTTCAAGCAAGAGGACAAATAGAAAAGCAGCAATTTATATATGGTCTCTGCACAGTCAGCAGAAAATCTCACATCGAAGATATTTTATAACAATGGATGCAGATGATATGATGCTTTATATCTAATTCTGAAAATGAAAAACTGATGACTATAGAAGAAGATTTTGCCCAGTCTTAAGAGTATTAAATAAACGATTTGAAAAAAAAGTTTTTCATACGTCAAAATTTCTAATGTTGCTAAATGAAGAGGCAATGAAAACACAAGACATGAGGCAGTAATAATAAAGTCACAGAAACTGCTACTTTGATGATATTTTTTTAATTTTGAAATCTTGAAAACCATCAACATTTAAACATATACATGAGAGAGAGAAAGATAGTTGCAGAGTTTAGACTGAGTGGAGTAGCAGAGTAAAACCAGTAGCAGAGTCCCAGTGAGTCAGGTCAGGACTGGGAACACTGGTCCCTCCTCAGTGTCTCTGAGACCAGAGCCTGGGAGCCCTGGGTGGCCTCACAGGTCACAGAGCCCACCTTCCTCCACTGGTCTGCAGGGAGCCTCAGGGTGCTGCTCCAGCTGTAGCGGCCGTCCTTCTCCAGCACCCCGGGGCTCCTGCTCTCCTCCCAGCTGATGCTGCTGCTGCCGTCCACCTTCCAGGCCAGACTCCAGTCTGAGGGGAAGCCCTTGTTGGCCAGGCACATGAGCGTGGCCTTCCCCTGCAGCAGCTCCTCCCTGGAGGGGGGTAGCACCGTCAGGGTGGGACGGACATCACCTAGGAGACACCAATCAGCTTAGAGAACAGGGACCACATAGCTGTCAATCAACCACCAGACACATGGACACCTTTACTGTGTGAGAGCTGAGTTTCTGTCAGATGGTTTTTCTGCTCCACCAGTCACTCACTCACACATTGTTTCACTTCCTTTAAGAAGCCTCTCATGCAAATCAGCACAGAGAGAATCATCATACAGAATGACCTGAAATATATCAAACTACACTGGAAAAAAAGAAACCTTTTCATCAAAATCAGACAAATCCTTAACTAGTTAACTTTAAATTAGTTAATGGAACAATATAGAAAAGGAAGTGACAACAATCAAATGTTCGTCACATGGATTTCATCAATACCAAACTGTTCATATCTTATTCAAAATTTTAAGCAATATATGACACAATATTATCGATTCTGCACATTTTCACATACCCTTAACTTTCATAAGTTTGTTCAATGTTCCTCCACTTCAAGCTGTTTTACTGTCAGTGTGACAGAAATGTGTTAAGACATGTTTAGGAAAACTGCTCTGAGTTAGCCTCTGTGGTAAAGAGGAGAAATAAAACATGAATACTAAAAGTGTTATAAATAAAACAAATCTGCCTCAAACATCCAAAAGTTTAATTTAAAACATTACTTTACTTTATTATTTTCGCAGAAACTTACTTTCAACATCCAGTCTGGTTCCTCCACCAAAAGTCCACAACAGTGATCGTACAAAAGCCTCTTACTGTAGAGAGACACGGCTCTCTGATTTTGACAGAATGAACTAAAGCTAGAAACTTTCAAGATGTAATTTTAACTATGAAGTTGGAAAGAAGGATTTCTCCTCTGTCTTAAAAGGTTACTTTCATTACGTTTTCGAATTTGTATTGTTGATGTGAACTTTGTTTTAGTTCCGAATATTCATGTAAAAATTGGAAAGCAAATACATTTTTTGCTGATGTGGAATATAAAGAAATATAAACAGAAAAGTAGCTCTTGAAACTGTAAAGCTTCTAAGATTTGACTTACTTCCAACATGCAGTCTGGTTCCTCCACCGAATGTGTACCACAGTGATACAAACTCATTGAGCCGCCAGTACAAAAACCTCTGACTGTAGAGAGACACGGCTCTCTGACTTTGACACAAACACACTCAGCAAAAATAGTTTATGTTTGTAACATTTTATCAGCAGACTAAAAATAGGACAGTCTAACAAATTTCCAGAATGGATGTTTTAATTTAATACATTAATTGTTAAAAAATTCATTTTTTCTGGCAATTATGGCAGAAGATATTTTGAAACTAAATTTATGCAGTAGAATTAAACTAAAATAATGTAAAATATGTTTAAAATATGTGTAATTATTATTCTGATAAAGTGATTGATCCATTGATAAACAGCATCATCAGAGTAATCCAAGTCCCTGTTGGAGTCAGTCAGAGCATTTCCATAGAGAGCCACTTTGCATCAGCAGCACCATGCTCCAGTGCTCTGGGAGAGTTTATAGTCCTGAGAGTTGAACACTGGATGACTGACAGCTGTCCTTCATGACAACAGAAGCCACAGAAATCCTCCTCATCAAAAACATGACTTTGATCTGCGTCCTCATCTGGACTCTCCTCTGCTGCTGCTTCACAGGTAAAGTCCAGAGAATCAAACTCCTCTCCTCTATGAACATCCGTCCCTCTGAAATGAAGCCCACAAAACCATGACGCTGCTTTATGTTTTGTCTCTGTATCCTCAGAGTCCAGAGGCCAGGTCACAGTGACTCAGCCTGGAGCAGTGAGCTCTGCTCTGGGAGGCTCCGTCTCCATCACATGTAGGACCAGTCAGAATGTTCATGTTTGGAACAACTACCAACTTTTAGCCTGGTACCAACAGAGAGATGGAGAAACTCCTAAACGCTTCATTTACAATGCTAACAGTCGAGACTCAGGGATTCCAGGTCGTTTTACAGGCAGTGGATCAAACTCTGACTTCACTCTGACCATCAGTGGAGTCCAGGCTGAAGATGCAGCAGTTTACTACTGTCAGAGTTTTCATTGGATCAACAGTCAGCGTGTGATCACACAGTGAAAAAGTGTTGTACAAAAACCTCCCTCAGTCAGACTGAACACAAACTGAACAGACTGCTGCAGCTGGAAGCTACTGCAGAGACTGATACACTTCACTGAGGACACACACACACACACACACACACACACACACACACACACACACACACACACACACACACACACACACACACACGCTCAAAGCCAGTAGTTTCATATAAACACTAAATAGATCTATGGGTGACTTTCATACTTATGAATGTTTTTACATATGTTCTTTACTCTCATTTCGACAGGTGTAACTCCCTCAAGAATATATCTGTTCAGCCAGTCTCTTGTTTCACAGTGGAATATTGTAATAAGTCTGAAAAGTGATACCAGATTGTTGAATGACTGAATGACTTTAGACCCAGATGGTATTTCTTTATATACATTTCATAATATTGCAGAACATCTTGAAAGGGTCTTTTAACATCTCATCCAAGCACCCCAAACTCTTCATCCTCAATACCATCTAAAGACATTTTGAGAAGTCTTTGGCCCATGCTGCATTTTGTTTGCTGATTTTTCACCCAGCTGCACTTTTCAATCTAAATATTGGTTGGTGATTTTAATTTGTCTCATCAACTTTTTTAATTGATTTTAGATTCTTTTGACTGACAGACATGAGAGGGTTTTAGTAAATGGCTGTTATCTAAAATTGTAATAACATGTACTGGCTCAACTCAAGAAATCTCCAAGTGACAATCAGTGTTTGGCAGTAATATGTTACTCAGTAACTGTAATGTTACTTTTACCAGTGACAAGTAGTGTAACGGATTACTAATTCCCAAACAGTAATAGTTACAGTTACTAAACCTAATAACGCTGCGTTATGGCATCACTGAATGCATCATCATTGAAGTGAACGCGCGGCAGGTCAGCAGCACCAGACCTTGTGTTGTTAAAGTCAACCAAAAAGCTAAAGGATGAATAGAGAATGATGGAGAAAGGAATTCTTTCCACAGCTGTAAGTACTAACATTATTGTGTCACAATCTAAGATGCAAAGAACATTACCATCCATTGAAAACTTTGTGCGACCAGCAAAAACCTATAACCTGTAGAAAGAAACTCGGGCCGTTACTGCCAGTGATGCATCCACTTGACAGCAGAAAGTAGCGTTAAGGAAAGTTTTACATTGTAAAAGCACTGACTAGCCTAAGGCTCTAATAGACGCTTTGCTTTTTGTATTTTAGCAGGTGGCGTTAAATGTTAGGCCTATATGTTATGAAAAACCATACTCCTGTAATGAATATGATTACTGTAAAAAGTCAGGAAAGACTGCTTTGTTTGGGGAGGACAGGGTGGTAGTGAAATTAATATAGTAACGTAACAAGAAAGTAACCAGTTACTTTTATCACCCAGTAATAAGATAAGTAATAATATTTCTTTTTAAAGGTGTAATAAGTAACTAGAAACTTATTATGATTTCTGAGTAACTTGCCCAACACTGGTGACAAAAGACACTAGTAAGAGCAGCAATAAATATTAGGGAGAGCTATTAGCGTGTACAGCATCAATGGGGTACATAGAGAAAGATTTTTAGAGTTAATGAATAGAGGAATCAATACAAGAATTGTAAGGAGAAAGAAGAAGGAGAGCACAGACAGTCGCAGAAGCTTTAAAGAAGGCAGTTCCTTGTCAGATTCTTATATGATGCAGCTCTGCCGTCTCTGCTTCAGGACTCACAACAAAACCACAGCTGTGCTGTTCCCACCGTTGGCTTTAAAGTTCAAATATCCCATGACAGCTGGGTGAACTCCATCTGCTGAGGCAGCTCCAGAATAGATACTGTGTTGATCTTGTAACAGTTTTGATTTTAGAGCATTGATGCTCACTAGAGTGTGATCACATTGTATTTGATTTTATGGGTGTTAAATCAAACCTTTAATATCAACGTCAAAGACCAATACAGCTCCCTCATGACCAATCAAGTGTTGCAAATGAAACATTAAGAAACAAACACAAGAGCAAACAATTAATATCAACCTCTGAGTGCAAAATAAATGTAAAATAAGGAACATTAAACTCTTTAAAGCTTTAGTATGGGCTGATATTTGTGTCAGTAGAATCTGAATTTAAATTATTTAAATTTCAATTTGAATTGTTCAAGTTCAAAAATTAAAAAACTGAATTTGAATAAAATAGTTTGAATATCTATTTGGAACTTAAATAATTGTATTGGGAAACTGAATCTGAATAGCACAATTTGAAAATGAATTTATTGGTTTGAAACAGAATTCCAATAAACTTAATACTGAATTAATATTATGATACTGAATTCAGTTGCAACTGAAACTGTTTTTAAGCCTCAATAAAAATTCAACTCTTTAAGCACTTTTACTTTCAGTTCTCTTGATTCAAATTCAATTCTCTTATTTCAATTTCAATCCACAAAATTCAGTTTCAAGGTCAAAGTCAGTTCAAGGTTCTTTAGGAAGAGCAATCGAGTGCAGATCAAGCCTGCATTCTTTCTAACAATCAGCAGGGTGCAACTCCACTGTAAAAAGAAGCCTGGTTCCATCAGAAATAATGGCAAAATAAGCTTGCAACCGGATTTATCTCTCAGTAAACACTTTAATTACAAGGTGAACTCAATGGTCACTTTCAGGTCCTTTTCAATACAGCATATTGTTCATTTAGAAAATTGTCCTATTTAGAGGTTGAATACCATCAGTTTTCAGCATGGTGAAGCATGACATAAGAAAGATCTATATACAAGTGATAGAATGCCTGTTAGGCTACCTTGTGATTAAGTAGATACCATGGCGACCTGTCAATCAAGGCAGAGTGACTCTACTGCTACTGCACTCTAAATTTAACCACCACCACTGAAAAAAATTAGAAGGACTGGGCTGTTGATTTTGTTCTGTTCCGGTTTTTCCCCAGCCAAAATAAGCATCCTGGTTAAAATAACATTTAACGTGAATTATGGATGCACCTTCCGAACCAAGCTAGATAGCTCCATGGTAACACTTTGTCCTGAATGGGTTTCCGTTAATCGTGCCGTAAATGCATTCTCTTCAGTTCACTGCACATGGTATGGGTATTCCAGCAAAGCTATAGCATTACTAAAAGCACTGACGAAAACATGGCTGTGTCCGAAATTAACTTGACATAAACTGTGCGACATTCTCCAGAACTAACATGCATCCTATTACTTGTACATAAATCTTTTTCTTATATACGTTTATACAATCCTGAGAATGGTGACCTTTGTCATGCTTCACCATGCTGAAAACTGATGATGTTCAGCTTGAGTACCCATAAGGTAGCCCCACCTTAGGCCCCGTGTGCACCAAAGGGTTTTTTTTCTGAAGCCAGCGTCATTTTTCAGTTCACTCCAATGGGAGCGCCACGTTTTTACGAGCTGCTAAAAACGCCAGGAGCGTGACGAGGCGCTGAGCATTTTTTTCCGGTCGCCGAGAGTTGAAAAATGTTCAACTTTGGAAATAACGCTTTGCTCATCACTGTCACTTTTTACTCAGCTGTCCAATCACAGTAGAAGAGGGTGAGACAAATACTACACCTTAGCAACGGTTACTATCGTGGAATCAGGCTTGTCGAGCCTCAGTTATTGGACACAAAATCTGATGAACTCACATACGGCGAGTCAGTCCTCTCTCTCTACCTGTTTCAGCCTTCTCTTCATACAGAGCAAGGGCCAGAGCAAGTACTGTACTCTGTGTTGACATCCAGTAAAGTTATGTAGATCTACTTGCAACAAATGTATCATAGCAACCAAAGCAGTCCAAAATAAACACTACGCCTCAAAAACTCCCTCCAGCGCTCCCTGCTGGGCGTTTTCAGAAGAGCAGCTGGAATTTTCAGCTGGCAAAAAATGCTTTGGTGGACACGGGCCCTTAAAGTATATTCTGCTTTATCAGCTATTGTCCACTAAATGGGACCAAAATTTACAAAATGAACATCATACTGATTAGAAAAGGTTGTGAAAGTGACGACTGAGTTCATAAATGCATCAGGAAAGTGTTTACAGAGGTGTTTACTGAAAGTGTTTTTTAACCAATTCCAACAGCCTGACCACAGGCCGTCAGGTCCTGGCGGCAGCTTTCGGTATGTGCACACAACTCCTATGTAAACTTCATACTCATATGACACACCATTTGAAAGCTAAGATCCTTGTGATTCGACCAATGCAAATCATTTCATGATACAATCACCACAGCGGGTAGAAACACTTCTGTCAGACCAACCAGTACTAGCAAAATTGAATCGCCTATGAAGCCTCATAGTAATCTACTGAGCGATTGTATTCCAACAAAAATGGTCTTGTTATGTTCTCAAAGGTCCAGATGACCCAATCCAGTAAAAATATATAGTCCAAAATACATTCAATAAATCCCCAGGGACTGCTGCCGAATCATTTCATATTTGCAGACAGACGTGGCTCGTATATCATTATAACTGTAATAACGCCAATTTGAATGTAAATGTTTGTATGAGAAGCCTGAAACCATGCATATATTGCAAATAGTTCAAGAACTACATTCAATTTACTTTAGATATACCTTGAATAGGCGTTTTGCATGAATTTTCCAGGAATGTTAAGAAAAAGTGTTTAACTGAGGTGGGAAGCTTGAAACTGAATCTTGTGAATTGAAATTGAAATGAGAGAAGTCAATTTGAATTGAGAGGACTGAAACGGATAGTATATGAAGAATTAATTTTTAGTGAGGCTTAAATACAGTTTCAGTTGCAACTGAATTCAGTTTCATAAAATTAAATCAGTTTCAAACCGAAAAATTTAAAATTATTCAATTCAATGCGATTATTCAAGTTGAACAATTCAAATTGAAATTTAAATAATTCAGACTCAGATTCTACTGGTACAAATATCAGCCCATACTTGAGTTACACATCCGTATCAATATGTCTCCACAGCAAAGCAGTTGATTGGCATTCTGTGTAACCTCTGTTATCTGTTCTTGTACTGACACAGCATTAGATGGCAGAGAGCTGTTTTAACTGCATTAGAATAACAGAATTTGTTGCATAACTGTCTCTAAAAATGTTATAAGAGCAGTAACAATGATGCTGAAGAGACTATTTGTGCTGGCAGGAATAGATGTTATGAGGATATAATACTTTCTATAGCATTATTTTTAAGAAGACAAATCAAGTAATTTCCTTAGAGAGCCACTTTGCATCAGCAGCACCATGCTCCAGTGCTCTGGGAGAGTTTATAGTCCTGAGAGTTGAACACTGGATGACTGACAGCTGTCCTTCATGACAACAGAAGCCACAGAAATCCTCCTCATCAAAAACATGACTTTGATCTGCGTCCTCATCTGGACTCTCCTCTGCTGCTGCTTCACAGGTAAAGTCCAGAGAATCAAACTCCTCTCCTCTATAAACATCCGTCCCTCTGAAATGAAGCCCACAAAACCATGACGCTGCTTTATGTTTTTGTCTCTGTATCCTCAGAGTCCAGAGGCCAGGTCACAGTGACTCAGCCTGGAGCAGTGAGCTCTGCTCTGGGAGGCTCCGTCTCCATCAGATGTAGGACTAGTCAGGATGTTAGTAATGGGAACTATTTGCACTGGTACCAACAGAGAGATGGAGAAACACCTAAACTGCTTATTAAGTATGTTAATCAGTTACTATCAGGGATTCCAGGTCGTTTTACAGGCAGTGGATCAAACTCTGACTTCACTCTGACCATCAGTGGAGTCCAGACTGAAGATGCAGCAGTTTACTACTGTCAGAGTTATCATTGGATCAACAGTCAGCGTGTGATCACACAGTGAAAAAGCGTCGTACAAAAACCTCCCTCAGTCAGACTGAACAGAAACTGAACTGACTGCTGCAGCTGGAAGCTACTGCAGAGACTGATACACTTCACTGAGGACACACACACACACACACACACACACACACACACACACACACAACACACATGAATTTGCTTTGGTATTGTGGTGCATAATAAAAAATATAAAGCAAGAGCACTTTTGGGGGTAAAAAAGAAATTCTCAGTGAAGAAAATAGGAAACAGACTTCACATCAAGTGGATTTAACATTTTTCCAGATCTTGTTAAATTACGTTCTCCAGCACGTTTCATCTCTGTACACATCCCATGTTCATCTGTGATTTGCTAAAAAATCGAGTGGAACCAAACTGAAACTCTTAATGAGAAAAGTCTTGGTCCTGACCTTTGACCTCAGCTTCAAACTGGATCACAGCTACTTCAGCTATTTCCAGATAAAAGAAAATGAAAGAAATGGCTCAGCATCAGAAAACTTAAACTCAAAAGGGCCCAAACAAAACCTGTACATCCCTCCATTTTTTATTTTATTTGAAAGCAACAATTTGCAACAATTGCTTTGTTGCGATTTGGAGCCCCCAGTTGACAGCTGCACACGTGCATTTGTTAAGATTAGCCAGCAACAACTTTGCTAATGCAGCCAAACATCAAGCAAGTACAACAACACTTGTAACACTTGACAACAAATGTAACTGATAATGAATTCCATGTTGGCTCAGCCCACACTCTGAGATCCTCGGCCTCAGCATCCTTTCATGACTCATCACTGCTTTATTTGAGGAAACCTCCACATTACAGACACCTAAACATGTGAAACCTGCATTTCTAACAATAACTCTAATCACTGTAAAAAGATCAAACTGGAAAGACAAAACAAAATGTCATAAATCACTGGATCAGTTTACTACCAATATCCTCTTCATGGAAATACGGAAATATGTAGATCAACACTCTCAGCACTGAGGGGGAAACACCATGATATGTTGAGGACAGCTACAGTTCACTGACTCTGTGTGTTTGCACATGTCAGACATATGAAATATATATATCTACTGTAGATGAGTTGAAAATTGGAGAAGTTTAAAGAGGCAATAACATTTTAATATTTGTTAGGCGTTGAAATAGAATATTTAGTTCCATGTAAAGATTTTTTAATAAAGTAATTTAAATGTAATTTGAAATTCATATGATTCAATTTGAAGTCACACAGTTTAGTTTTCAATGAGCTTGTGTTCATAGGAAAACGCATGTTATAATATGTTTTAGAATCTCACTGCAGATACTGAAACTATGATGATCAGGTGGGATTCAAACCCAGGCTGCTGCAGTGAGGACTCAGCCTTGTTCATGGGGCGCGACCTCTAGCAACTGTTACTTTCACTACAACAGAAATGAAAAAAAATAATAATTAGATGAACTGGTCTTTATTGTGTAGAAATAATCAAAATTACATCAAGTAAACAAACTTTATCCATGAAACCTGATTAAAGAGTGACTGAAGGAAAGAAAGAGACACAGAGAGAGTTACAGAGTTCAGAGAGCAGTAGCAGAGTAAAACCAGTAGCAGAGTCCCAGTGAGTCAGGTCAGGACTGGGGACACTGGTCTCTCCTCAGTGTCTCTGAGACCAGAGCCTGGGAGCCCTGGGTGGCCTCACAGGTCACAGAGCCCACCTTCCTCCACTGGTCTGCAGGGAGCCTCAGGGTGCTGCTCCAGCTGTAGCGGCCGTCCTTCTCCAGCACCCCGGGGCTCCTGCTCTCCTCCCAGCTGATGCTGCTGCTGCCGTCCACCTTCCAGGCCAGACTCCAGTCTGAGGGGAAGCCCTTGTTGGCCAGGCACATGAGCGTGGCCTTCCCCTGCAGCAGCTCCTCCCTGGAGGGGGGCAGCACCGTCAGGATGGGACGGACATCACCTAGGAGACACCAATCAGCTTAGAGGACACCTTTACTGTGTGAGAGCTGAGTTTCTGTCAGATGTTTTTTCTGCTCCACCAGTCACTCACTCACACATTGTTTCACTTCCCTTTAAGAAGCCTCTCATGCAAATCAGCACAGAGAGAATCATCATACAGAATGACCTGAAATATATCAAACTACACTGGAAATAATTTAATTGTCAAAGGCCTAACTATACATTACTTTAAAACATTTAGAGGAAATATAAACACAATGAAAATTAACTCACCACACTTCAGGTGTATTTCAAAGACATTTATATGCATAAATAAATTCAAAAAAACAATAAAACAACCTGATATTTTCCAACATTTTAAGATAACTGTATTTATCTTTGCTCTGTTCTATATTGCTTGTAGAAAGTAAATTTGATTCAATAGTAGCGACAGTTATTATTGTAGAGAACATTTTTTATACTAGCCTTGGTGAAAAGTTTTTACATTAAGACTAAAACATTATCTTTTCCCACTTCAAACTGTTTTAATTTCAGCTTGACAGCAATTTGTAAATGAAAGTTAAAAAATTTTGCTTCCATGGTTAAGGAGGAGAAATTGAAACTTGAAGATTAAAAGTTTTACAAAATAAAACAAGATCTATTTCTCTGTTTCAAACTTTCAAAAGCTGAATTTAAAACATGACTTGATAATATTGTATTTAGTATTTGAGCAGAAACTTACTTCCAACATCCAGTCTGGTTCCTCCGCCAAAAGTCAACCACAGTGATACAAACTCATTGAGCCGGCGTACAAAAACCTCTGACTGTAGAGAGACACGGCTCTCTGACTTTGACACAAACAAACTCACCAAAACATTCACAGTTATGAAGATTAGAGTCAGAAATTACACAAATTTAGAAGTAACCATTTCAATTGTACTGGATTGTTAAATGCCTGCAGACGCGTTTGACTCCTTCAGAGATAAACAAAACTAAAAAAGAATTGATTTGGGAATAAATTTTAGATTCAACCCAGCCTGATGAAAATAAAAAAATGTTCACAGATACATTTTATTATAAAATGACACAATGACTAGTGACAAAAAATTCAATGATGTTAATGTTGTTGGTAGTGATATTAGTCTTGTTTATACAACAGGGGACATTCTGACACAGCCAAACCAACATAAAAAGTGTTAGCAGATTCAATCAATACTCTGAGAAAGTGATTGATCCATTGATTAACAGCATCATCAGAGTAATCCAAGTCCCTGCTGGAGTCAGTCAGAGCATTTCCATAGAGAGCCACTTTGCATCAGCAGCACCATGCTCCAGTGCTCTGGGAGAGTTTATAGTCCTGAGAGTTGAACACTGGATGACTGACAGCTGTCCTTCATGACAACAGAAGCCACAGAAATCCTCCTCATCAAAAACATGACTTTGATCTGCGTCCTCATCTGGACTCTCCTCTGCTGCTGCTTCACAGGTAAAGTCCAGAGAATCAAACTCCTCTCCTCTATGAACATCCGTCCCTCTGAAATGAAGCCCACAAAACCATGACGCTGCTTTATGTTTTTGTCTCTGTATCCTCAGAGTCCAGAGGCCAGGTCACAGTGACTCAGCCTGGAGCAGTGAGCTCTGCTCTGGGAGGCTCCGTCTCCATCAAATGTAGGACCAGTCAGGATGTTCATGGTGGGAGCTATTTAGCCTGGTACCAACAGAAAGATGGAGAAACTCCCAAACTCCTCATTTACATTACCAGCACTCGAGCAACAGGGATTCCAGGTCGTTTTACAGGCAGTGGATCAAACTCTGACTTCACTCTGACCATCAGTGGAGTCCAGACTGAAGATGCAGCAGTTTACTACTGTCAGAGTCTCCATAACATCAACAGTCAGTGGTTGTTCACACAGTGAAAAAAGCGTCGTACAAAAACCTCCCTCAGTCAGACTGAACAGAAACTGAACTGACTGCTGCAGCTCTAAGAGACTGCAGAGATACACTTCACTGAGGACACACACACACAAGCTCAAAGCCAGTAGTTGTATATAAACCCTATACAGATCTGTAGTTAAATTTCATACTTGTATGTTTTTTTAACCTCATTTTGACAGTTTTGACTTCTTCAAGTATATTTCTGTTAAGGCAGTCTCTTGTTTCAGAGTGCAATATTGTAATAAGTCTGAAAAGTGTTACCACAGTGCTGAATGATGTAAATCCAAGAATGGCTTCAGGCCCAGATGGTGTTTGTGGATATACATTACATAAAATGTCAGAACAGCTTGAAAGTGTCTCTTACACATCAGAATCTCAGACTTCAGTTTAACCACACCAGCAGAAAATTAACCTGCATGCTGTTGACATCTAATTCTGACATCACAAAATTCTTAATTTGATCTTTCAAAATCCATAATAAAATCTTTGGATTTAAAGGAACCATAATAACAGAAAGATTTGTTACTTTTACAATAACATACATGATAATAACTGATTTGATGAACTGGTCTTTATTGGGTTGAAATAATTGAAATTACATCACTGAAGACAAACTTTCTCGATCAAACATGTGATTAGGGAGTGACTGAGGGAAAGAAAGAGACACAGAAACTGAGAGCAGTAGCAGAGTAAAACCATTAGCAGAGTCCAAGTGAGTCAGATCAGGACAATGAAAAGGAAATATGAAGACAGATCAGCATCAGACACCTTCACGATAAAAAATGGTCCAAACAAAAGTCCTTCAACTCACAAAATATTATTTCAAATATGAAAACATTGTTTAAAGAAAAGCTAAATATCAATTGGAATTATAAAAAAAAACATGAATAATGTGTGTCATATGATTACATCTACATATAACTATAACTGAATACAAAGCATTTTGTTAGATGCAACAGAAAAATTCAACGAATATATTAACATTTAAAGTTCTTTCTTGAACTTGAAATCAGAAAAACAATCTCAGCACAAACTCACTCCACTTACTCCTGTCAGTCACAGAACTATTTTGGGGAATACAACATTGGTTCTGTTGTCTCTGGAGACAGGAGCTAACACTAGAAGAATGTACAAATCCTTATTACTGTGGCAAACAACAGCCACAACTTTATAATAGAGGAAACTGTAGTAAATTTTACATTCAGCAACCGTGTTCTTGGACTTTGTGCTCCAGCAATGTCATACTGGACAAAATCAACGTGTGTAGCATAGAATCACAGCAATAAACAAGAAACAGGAGTCTTTAAATTTCCCTTGGAATCTTCCATTGAATATTAGTTCAACTTTTCAAATTTGTTTTTTTGCACAGCATGCAATGGATAGTTCTGTGTAACCCCTACTTGTGATCTGTTCTGGTACTGACACAATATTAGATGGCAGAGATGTACATTAAGTCTATTAAAATAAAACAGGACCCGGTATTGTTTCTCACATTGTTATTTAGCAGTAACAATGGTGCTGAAAAGATGATTTGTACTGTTACGGACCCTCCCCCCTGCCTGCTTCCTTCTCGTAGGAGGCTGCAGGCAGGGAGACTGATTGGGCTGGGCAGTCACCTGTGCGGCTCAATCTGGAGAGTGTATTTAACCAGGACTGATCAGTTTTCTGTCTCTCTCTTCCTAGGAAACATTAACTGGCCTAACCAAACCTGAAGTTTCTCACCTCACAAACAAACCTAGTCCACAATCTCCTGGACCAAAATCGGGATCCAAAAATTACACAGAATATATCTGTCACCCTTACAAAAGTTAGGGATCCTGAAATTACACAGAATATATCCGACACCCGTACGAACAAATAGGGATCCTGAAATTACAGATTATATCCGTCACCCTAGCAAAAAGCTAAGGATTCTGAAATTACACAGAATATATCTGTCACCCTAGCAAAAAGCCAAGGATTCTGAAATTACACAGAATATATATCTGACACCCTGACCAAACCAATTCCAACACTCCTCGCACCTGAAGCGAGGATCCCGGACGAGCCCCCAATTGTCACAAGCCAGCTCTTAGCTTGTGGCAAAAAGGAGGTGAGACCACAGGTTTGCAAGCCAAATGCATGATTTATTATGAAAGTAAAGGAAGTATTAAATAAACATCAATAAAATGTGGTGTGGTTAAGTATGACTATCAGTGGTGTCAGCAGTGAATGGATGAGTGAGATATGTGTGCGTGTTGTCAGGATTAACCAAAAATGAAACACAACAAACCCAGTAGGACGTCAGCCTAGGAAGAGAGAGACAGAAATCTGATCAGTCCTGGTTAAATACACTCTCCAGATTGAGCCGCACAGGTGACTGCCCAGCCCAATCAGTCTCCCTGCCTGCAGCCTCCTACGAGAAGGAAGCAGGCAGGGGGGAGGGTCCGTAACAGTACTGTCAGAAGTTGGTTTGTTATGATCATAGTATTTTTTTAATACCATTTTAAAATATGGTATAACTGTTTAAAGTCAGTCAGAGCATTTCCATAAAGAGCCACTTTGCATCAGCAGCACCATGCTCCAGTGCTCTGGGAGAGTTTATAGTCCTGAGAGTTGAACACTGGATGACTGACAGCTGTCCTTCATGACAACAGAAGCCACAGAAATCCTCCTCATCAAAAAACATGACTTTGATCTCAGCGTCCTCATCTGACTCTCCTCTGCTGCTGCTTCACAGGTAAAGTCCAGAGAATCAAACTCCTCTCCTCTATGAACATCCGTCCCTCTGAAATGAAGCCCACAAAACCATGACGCTGCTTTATGTTTTTGTCTCTGTATCCTCAGAGTCCAGAGGCCAGGTCACAGTGACTCAGCCTGGAGCAGTGAGCTCTGCTCTGGGAGGCTCCGTCTCCATCAGATGTAGGACCAGTCAGAATGTATATGTTTATAACAACTACCACCGTTTAGCCTGGTACCAACAGAAAGATGGAGAAACTCCCAAACTCCTCATTTACATTACCAGCACTCGAGCAACAGGGATTCCAGGTCGTTTTACAGGCAGTGGATCAAACTCTGACTTCACTCTGACCATCAGTGGAGTCCAGACTGAAGATGCAGCAGTTTACTACTGTCAGAGTCTCCATAACATCAACAGTCAGTGGTTGTTCACACAGTGAAAAAGCGTCGTACAAAAACCTCCCTCAGTCAGACTGAACAGAAACTGAACTGACTGCTGCAGCTCTAAGAGACTGCAGAGATACACTTCACTGAGGACACACACACACAAGCTCAAAGCCAGTAGTTGTATATAAACCCTATACAGATCTGTAGTTAAATTTCATACTTGTATGTTTTTTTAACCTCATTTTGACAGTTTTGACTTCTTCAAGTATATTTCTGTTAAGGCAGTCTCTTGTTTCAGAGTGCAATATTGTAATAAGTCTGAAAAGTGTTACCACAGTGCTGAATGATGTAAATCCAAGAATGGCTTCAGGCCCAGATGGTGTTTGTGGATATACATTACATAAAATGTCAGAACAGCTTGAAAGTGTCTCTTACACATCAGAATCTCAGACTTCAGTTTAACCACACCAGCAGAAAATTAACCTGCATGCTGTTGACATCTAATTCTGACATCACAAAATTCTTAATTTGATCTTTCAAAAATCCATAATAAAATCTTTGGATTTAAAGGAACCATAATAACAGAAAGATTTGTTACTTTTACAATAACATACATGATAATAACTGATTTGATGAACTGGTCTTTATTGGGTTGAAATAATTGAAATTACATCACGAAGACAAACTTTCTCGATCAAACATGTGATTAGGGAGTGACTGAGGGAAAGAAAGAGACACAGAAACTGAGAGCAGTAGCAGAGTAAAACCATTAGCAGAGTCCAAGTGAGTCAGATCAGGACAATGAAAAGGAAATATGAAGACAGATCAGCATCAGACACCTTCACGATAAAAAATGGTCCAAACAAAAGTCCTTCAACTCACAAAATATTATTTCAAATATGAAAACATTGTTTAAAGAAAAGCTAAATATCAATTGGAATTATAAAAAAAAACATGAATAATGTGTGTCATATGATTACATCTACATATAACTATAACTGAATACAAAGCATTTTGTTAGATGCAACAGAAAAATTCAACGAATATATTAACATTTAAAGTTCTTTCTTGAACTTGAAATCAGAAAAACAATCTCAGCACAAACTCACTCCACTTACTCCTGTCAGTCACAGAACTATTTTGGGGAATACAACATTGGTTCTGTTGTCTCTGGAGACAGGAGCTAACACTAGAAGAATGTACAAATCCTTATTACTGTGGCAAACAACAGCCACAACTTTATAATAGAGGAAACTGTAGTAAATTTTACATTCAGCAACCGTGTTCTTGGACTTTGTGCTCCAGCAATGTCATACTGGACAAAATCAACGTGTGTAGCATAGAATCACAGCAATAAACAAGAAACAGGAGTCTTTAAATTTCCCTTGGAATCTTCCATTGAATATTAGTTCAACTTTTCAAATTTGTTTTTTGCACAGCATGCAATGGATAGTTCTGTGTAACCCCTACTTGTGATCTGTTCTGGTACTGACACAATATTAGATGGCAGAGATGTACATTAAGTCTATTAAAATAAAACAGGACCCGGTATTGTTTCTCACATTGTTATTTAGCAGTAACAATGGTGCTGAAAAGATGATTTGTACTGTTACGGACCCTCCCCCCTGCCTGCTTCCTTCTCGTAGGAGGCTGCAGGCAGGGAGACTGATTGGGCTGGGCAGTCACCTGTGCGGCTCAATCTGGAGAGTGTATTTAACCAGGACTGATCAGTTTTCTGTCTCTCTCTTCCTAGGAAACATTAACTGGCCTAACCAAACCTGAAGTTTCTCACCTCACAAACAAACCTAGTCCACAATCTCCTGGACCAAAATCGGGATCCAAAATTACACAGAATATATCTGTCACCCTTACAAAAGTTAGGGATCCTGAAATTACACAGAATATATCCGACACCCGTACGAACAAATAGGGATCCTGAAATTACAGATTATATCCGTCACCCTAGCAAAAAGCTAAGGATTCTGAAATTACACAGAATATATCTGTCACCCTAGCAAAAAGCCAAGGATTCTGAAATTACACAGAATATATATCTGACACCCTGACCAAACCAATTCCAACACTCCTCGCACCTGAAGCTGAGGATCCCGGACGAGCCCCCAATTGTCACAAGCCAGCTCTTAGCTTGTGGCAAAAAGGAGGTGAGACCACAGGTTTGCAAGCCAAATGCATGATTTATTATGAAAGTAAAGGAAGTATTAAATAAACATCAATAAAATGTGGTGTGGTTAAGTATGACTATCAGTGGTGTCAGCAGTGAATGGATGAGTGAGATATGTGCGTGTTGTCAGGATTAACCAAAATGAAACACAACAAACCCAGTAGGACGTCAGCCTAGGAAGAGAGAGACAGAAATCTGATCAGTCCTGGTTAAATACACTCTCCAGATTGAGCCGCACAGGTGACTGCCCAGCCCAATCAGTCTCCCTGCCTGCAGCCTCCTACGAGAAGGAAGCAGGCAGGGGGAGGGTCCGTAACAGTACTGTCAGAAGTTGGTTTGTTATGATCATAGTATTTTTTTTAATACCATTTTAAAATATGGTATAACTGTTTAAAGTCAGTCAGAGCATTTCCATAAAGAGCCACTTTGCATCAGCAGCACCATGCTCCAGTGCTCTGGGAGAGTTTATAGTCCTGAGAGTTGAACACTGGATGACTGACAGCTGTCCTTCATGACAACAGAAGCCACAGAAATCCTCCTCATCAAAAACATGACTTTGATCTGCGTCCTCATCTGGACTCTCCTCTGCTGCTGCTTCACAGGTAAAGTCCAGAGAATCAAACTCCTCTCCTCTATGAACATCCGTCCCTCTGAAATGAAGCCCACAAAACCATGACGCTGCTTTATGTTTTTGTCTCTGTATCCTCAGAGTCCAGAGGCCAGGTCACAGTGACTCAGCCTGGAGCAGTGAGCTCTGCTCTGGGAGGCTCCGTCTCCATCAGATGTAGGACCAGTCAGAATGTATATGTTTATAACAACTACCACCGTTTAGCCTGGTACCAACAGAAAGATGGAGAAACTCCCAAACTCCTCATTTACATTACCAGCACTCGAGCAACAGGGATTCCAGGTCGTTTTACAGGCAGTGGATCAAACTCTGACTTCACTCTGACCATCAGTGGAGTCCAGACTGAAGATGCAGCAGTTTACTACTGTCAGAGTCTCCATAACATCAACAGTCAGTGGTTGTTCACACAGTGAAAAAGCCGTCGTACAAAAACCTCCCTCAGTCAGACTGAACAGAAACTGAACTGACTGCTGCAGCTCTAAGAGACTGCAGAGATACACTTCACTGAGGACACACACACACAAGCTCAAAGCCAGTAGTTGTATATAAACCCTATACAGATCTGTAGTTAAATTTCATACTTGTATGTTTTTTTAACCTCATTTTGACAGTTTTGACTTCTTCAAGTATATTTCTGTTAAGGCAGTCTCTTGTTTCAGAGTGCAATATTGTAATAAGTCTGAAAAGTGTTACCACAGTGCTGAATGATGTAAATCCAAGAATGGCTTCAGGCCCAGATGGTGTTTGTGGATATACATTACATAAAATGTCAGAACAGCTTGAAAGTGTCTCTTACACATCAGAATCTCAGACTTCAGTTTAACCACACCAGCAGAAAATTAACCTGCATGCTGTTGACATCTAATTCTGACATCACAAAATTCTTAATTTGATCTTTCAAAAATCCATAATAAAATCTTTGGATTTAAAGGAACCATAATAACAGAAAGATTTGTTACTTTTACAATAACATACATGATAATAACTGATTTGATGAACTGGTCTTTATTGGGTTGAAATAATTGAAATTACATCACTAAGACAAACTTTCTCGATCAAACATGTGATTAGGGAGTGACTGAGGGAAAGAAAGAGACACAGAAACTGAGAGCAGTAGCAGAGTAAAACCATTAGCAGAGTCCAAGTGAGTCAGATCAGGACAATGAAAAGGAAATATGAAGACAGATCAGCATCAGACACCTTCACGATAAAAAATGGTCCAAACAAAAGTCCTTCAACTCACAAAATATTATTTCAAATATGAAAACATTGTTTAAAGAAAAGCTAAATATCAATTGGAATTATAAAAAAAAAAAAAACATGAATAATGTGTGTCATATGATTACATCTACATATAACTATAACTGAATACAAAGCATTTTGTTAGATGCAACAGAAAAATTCAACGAATATATTAACATTTAAAGTTCCTTCTTGAACTTGAAATCAGAAAAACAATCTCAGCACAAACTCACTCCACTTACTGCTGTCAGTCACAGAACTATGTTGAGGAATACAACATTGGTTCTATTGTCTCTGGAGAAAGGAGCTAACGCTAGAAGAATGTACAAATCCTTATTACTGTGGCAAACAACAGCCACAACTTTATAATGGAGGAAACTGTAGTAAATTTTACATTCAGCAACCGTGTTCTTGGACTTTGTGCTCCAGCAATGTCATACTGGACAAAATCAACGTGTGTAGCATAGAATCACAGCAATAAACAAGAAACAGGAGTCTTTAAATTTCCCTTGGAATCTTCCATTGAATATTAGTTCAACTTTTCAAATTTGTTTTTTGCACAGCATGCAATGGATAGTTCTGTGTAACCCCTACTTGTGATCTGTTCTGGTACTGACACAATATTAGATGGCAGAGATGTACATTAAGTCTATTAAAATAAAACAGGACCCGGTATTGTTTCTCACATTGTTATTTAGCAGTAACAATGGTGCTGAAAAGATGATTTGTACTGTTACGATCTCCTCCCCCTGCCTGCTTCCTTCTCGTAGGAGGCTGCAGGCAGGGAGACTGATTGGGCTGGGCAGTCACCTGTGCTGGCTCAATCTGGAGAGTGTATTTAACCAGGACTGATCAGTTTTCTGTCTCTCTCTCCTAGGAAACATTAACTGGCCTAACCAAACCTGAAGTTTCTCACCTCACAAACAAACCTAGTCCACAATCTCCTGGACCAAAATCGGGATCCAAAAATTACACAGAATATATCTGTCACCCTTACAAAAGTTAGGGATCCTGAAATTACACAGAATATATCCGACACCTGCATCTAACAAATAGGGATCCTGAAATTACAGATTATATCCGCCACCCTAGCAAAAGCTAAGGATTCTGAAATTACACAGAATATATCTGTCACCCTAGCAAAAGCCAAGGATTCTGAAATTACACAGAATATATATCTGACACCCTGACCAAACCATTCCAACACTCCTCGCACCTGAAGCTGAGGATCCCGGACGAGCCCCCAATTGTCACAAGCCAGCTCTTAGCTTGTGGCAAAAGGAGGTGAGACCACAGGTTTGCAAGCCAAATGCATGATTTATTATGAAAGTAAAGGAAGTATTAAATAAACATCAATAAAATGTGGTGTGGTTAAGTATGACTATCAGTGGTGTCAGCAGTGAATGGATGAGTGAGATATGTGTGCGTGTTGTCAGGATTAACCAAAATGAAACACAACAAACCCAGTAGGACGTCAGCCTAGGAAGAGAGAGACAGAAATCTGATCAGTCCTGGTTAAATACACTCTCCAGATTGAGCCGCACTAGGTGACTGCCCAGCCCAATCAGTCTCCCTGCCTGCAGCCTCCTACGAGAAGGAAGCAGGCAGGGGGGAGGGTCCGTAACAGTACTGTCAGAAGTTGGTTTGTTATGATCATAGTATTTTTTTAATACCATTTTAAAATATGGTATAACTGTTTAAAGTCAGTCAGAGCATTTCCATAGAGAGCCACTTTGCATCAGCAGCACCATGCTCCAGTGCTCTGGGAGAGTTTATAGTCCTGAGAGTTGAACACTGGATGACTGACAGCTGTCCTTCATGACAACAGAAGCCACAGAAATCCTCCTCATCAAAAACATGACTTTGATCTGCGTCCTCATCTGGACTCTCCTCTGCTGCTGCTTCACAGGTAAAGTCCAGAGAATCAAACTCCTCTCCTCTATGAACATCCGTCCCTCTGAAATGAAGCCCACAAAACCATGACGCTGCTTTTATGTTTTGTCTCTGTATCCTCAGAGTCCAGAGGCCAGGTCACAGTGACTCAGCCTGGAGCAGTGAGCTCTGCTCTGGGAGGCTCCGTCTCCATCACATGTAGGACCAGTCAGAATGTATTTGTTTGGAGCAACAACCACCGTTTAGCCTGGTACCAACAGAGAGATGGAGAAACTCCTAAACTCCTCATTTACATTAGGCTAGAACTTCGAGCATCAGGGATTCCAGGTCGTTTACAGGCAGTGGA
>JALXJV020000013.1:8097144-8314355 GCA_024633595.2 Lepomis macrochirus
AACAAACATGTAGAAAAACAAGTTATTTCACAAAAAATGACGTAGTTGAAATAAAAGTACTTTCTCCATCACAGCTTCTCACCATCCAACTATATCCTATTATAATCCCATGTTTGTATCTATTTTCCAATAAATTAAAAAGATCCAGTCTGGGACAGTTAATTACAAACAGTTTTGGGTATGACCTTTGACCTCAGTTTCATACTGAACGACAGAAATCAAACAAAAATATGAAGACACAGATCCGCATCAGAAAAAAATCATGATCAAAACATGGCTTTAATTGTATAAACCTATATTAAGAAAAGATCAATATCAATTTGAACCAAACCAACAAAACATAGGAGACCTACTGAATACATTTACATATATTTAACTATAACTGCAGATTGGTAACGCATGTGCAATAATTAGAATAGTTGTGTCCTACACGCAACTCAAAATTTCAACAATTACTTTCAGACTTAAAGTTCATTCCTGACCTTGCATTTCTTCAGCAGATGGAGTCGCCCAGTTTGCATTAAAACGTAGATTTTCAAATTTCCATGCTTCTGAGCACTTTTGGGACTTCTTTTCTGGATTATTTAAAGTTTAAATATTCCATGAGAGCTTGGTGAACTCTATTTGCTGATGAAGATCGTGTAATTTGATCGAAAGCTCCAGAACAGCTACTTAATGGATCATATGGTGAAATGATTTTTACTTTGAAGAAAAAAACTTTCAGTCCTAATTTTTTAGACCAATAGAGTTTACTGATGAAACACACATGATTTGTTCTACTGTGGAAAAGAACTGTGTCTTACATACAACTGTAATGTTAACAAGACAGCAATTTCGTAAAAAAAAGTTTAATTTGTGATTTCAATAAGAAATAACACTGTCTGACTTTTCAAACCCTTTCAATGGCACATATTACTATTGAAACATTTGTGAAAAACTCAACCACTGACAGCAAATCAAGTGATACGAATAAAATTTTAAGTAACAAATAGAAGACAAACCTTTGAAAGCAAAGTAAATATGAAGAACAACACATTCTTTATGATTCAGTTACACATGAGTATCAATGTGTCTCCACAGCACAGCAGGAGAGTGACAGTTCTGTGTAACGTCGACCCTGTTATCTATTCTGGTACAGAGACAACATTAGATGGCAGAAATGTGTATTAACATCATTAGAAAATCTGAAACAGTGATTTTGCTCAAACTGTTATGAGAGCAGTAACAATGTAGCTGAAGAGATTATTTGTGCTGGCAAAAATAGATTTTTAATGAGGATATAATACTTTCTATAGCATTTTTTAAAGAAGACAAAGCAAGTAATTTCCATAGAGAGCCACTTTGCATCAGCAGCACCATGCTCCAGTGCTCTGAGAGAGTTTATAGTTCTGAGAGTTGAACACTGGATGACTGACAGCTGTCCTTCATGACAACAGAAGCCACAGAAATCCTCCTCATCAAAAACATGACTTTGATCTGCGTCCTCATCTGGACTCTCCTCTGCTGCTGCTTCACAGGTAAAGTCCAGAGAATCAAACTCCTCTCCTCTATGAACATCCGTCCCTCTGAAATGAAGCCCACAAAACCATGACGCTGCTTTATGTTTTTGTCTCTGTATCCTCAGAGTCCAGAGGCCAGGTCACACTGACTCAGCCTGGAGCAGTGAGCTCTGCTGTGGGAGGCTCCGTCTCCATCACATGTAGGACCAGTCATAATGTTTATAATGGAAACGATATATTCTGGTACCAACAGAGAGATGGAGAAACTCCTAAACTGATTATTAAGTATACTAATCAGCTACTCTCAGGGATTCCAGTTCGTTTTTCAGGCAGTGGATCAAACTCTGACTTCACTCTGACCATCAGTGGAGTCCAGACTGAAGATGCAGCAGTTTACTACTGTCAGAGTCGACACTATATCAACAGTCTGTGGTTGTTCACACAGTGAAAAAGTGTCGTACAAAAACCTCCCTCAGTCAGACTGAACAGAAACTGAACTGACTGCTGCAGCTGGAAGCTACTGCAGAGACTGATACACTTCACTGAGGACACACACACACACACACACACACACACACACACTCTTAGCTGTCCATCGTGTTCGATGATGACGCCTTGCTCCAGGGGTGAGGGTGGGGGGGGGTCAACAACCTTGCCGCTGGTGCTACTTTTCGTGGGCATTGAGTCCGATCCTTGAGCCACACACTCGACCGCAAGTGGAGCGGGGGAACCGGATGTCAGGGGGGTTCCAGTCGTCCACTTGCGTCTCTTGGTGCGCCTCTCGGATCGTCGGTCTTGGTTGGTTTGGTGTATTTGAGAGACTACAGAGGCACAGGTGACCTGCCAGGCTGATCTGTCAAGTGCCAGAGATTCCAGCTGCGTAAGGGGGATGTTCGCTCTCTTTAGAATGTCCCTGGTGTAGTCCTTAAAGCTGCCGCTTTTGCCCTCCAGCGGACCGCTTTGCTCCATTAGTTGACTGTAGAGGACTTGGCAGGGCAGGCGATGTTCAGGCACGCTGCATGGTTTGCCCTATCCAACGCAGATGTTTTTTGGCCACAGCTGCTTCCATACAGATTGAGTCAGTGTTGCTGAGGATGACTGTATGGGGGATTCGATCTTCCCAGGACAATCCGAGGATCTTCTGTAGGCAGCGAATGTGGAAGCCCTCTAGGCTGACAATGTGCTGGCGGTACAGGGTCCATGTCTCTTCCCCATAAAGCAGAGTAGAGACACATTGTAAACAGCGACTTTGGTGCTGACCTTCAGGTTACGGTTTTCAAAAACCCTGCTGCGTAGGCGTCCAAAAGATGATGAAGCTTTATTTATCCGGGTGTGTATTTCAGTGTCAAGGGAGCAACATGAGGACAAAGCGGAGCCGAGGTAGGTAAAGTGGTCCACTATTTTAAGTGGAACACTGTTTATGTGAAAACTGGGTAATGTGGGGGCGGGGGTAATGATATGGGACATAACCTCGTTTTTTTGAATGTTGACCTGTAGGCCAAAGGATTGGTACAAGCTGGTTATTGTGTTAAGGGCGTGCTGCATAGAGTCCGGGCTATGAGCTAAGATGGCACAGTCATCAGCATACTGAAGCTCACAGATTTGGCGGGGCTTTGTCTTTGTGCGGGCCTGGAGTCGACGGATGTTGAAAAGGCTTCCGTCAAGTCGGTATTCCACATGGACACCGTCTTCATGTCCCATGACACGGTGGAAGAGGCAGGTGATGGCAGAGAGGAGGATGTTAAAGAGCACGGGAGTCAAGACCCAGCCCTGCTTCACCCCAACATTTACCTCGAAAGACTCTGAATGGAGTTCTCCCATGAGCACTCTGGCTTGCATCCCATCATGCAGCTACTGTAGGATGCTGAGAAACTTGGGTGATACCCCAAGTTTTTTTTTTTTTTTTTTAATATATATATTTTTCTACTGTTTTCTACTCTGTAAAGCGACTTTGAGCTTGGGAAAAGCGCTGTACAAATTCAATTTATTATTATTATTATTATCAATACTCTGATAAAGTGATTGATCCATTGATAAACAGCATCATCAGAGTGATCCAAGTCCCTGCTGGAGTCAGTCAGATCATTTCCATAGAGAGCCACTTTGCATCAGCAGCACCATGCTCCAGTGCTCTGGGAGAGTTTATAGTCCTGAGAGTTGAACACTGGATGACTGACAGCTGTCCTTCATGACAACAGAAGCCACAGAAATCCTCCTCATCAAAAACATGACTTTGATCTGCGTCCTCATCTGGACTCTCCTCTGCTGCTGCTTCACAGGTAAAGTCCAGAGAATCAAACTCCTCTCCTCTATGAACATCCGTCCCTGAAATGAAGCCCACAAAACCATGACGCTGCTTTATGTTTTTGTCTCTGTATCCTCAGAGTCCAGAGGCCAGGTCACAGTGACTCAGCCTGGAGCAGTGAGCTCTGCTCTGGGAGGCTCCGTCTCCATCAGATGTAGGACCAGTCAGGATGTTTATAGCACTAACTGTTTAGCCTGGTACCAACAAAGAGATGGGGAAAGTCCTAAACTTCTCATTTACTATGCTAGCACTCGAGCATCAGGGATTCCAGGTCGTTTTACAGGCAGTGGATCAAACTCTGACTTCACTCTGACCATCAGTGGAGTCCAGACTGAAGATGCAGCAGTTTACTACTGTCAGAGTTATCATGAAATCAACAGTCAGGATGTGTTCACACAGTGAAAAAGCGTCGTACAAAAACCTCCCTCCCTCAGTCAGACTGAACAGAAACTGAACTGACTGCTGCAGCTGGAAGCTACTGCAGAGGCTGATACACTTCACTGAGGACACACACACACACACACACACACACACAACACACACACACACACATGAATTTGCTTTGGTATTGTGGTGCATAATAAAAAAATAAAGCAAGAGCACTTTTGGGGGTAAAATAGAAATTCTCAGTGAAGAAAATAGGAAACACACTTCACATCAAGTGGATTTAACATTTTTCCAGATCTTGTTAAATTACGTTCTCCAGCACGTTTCATCTCTGTACTCATCCCATGTTCATCTGTGATTTGCTAAACAATCGAGTGGAACCAACCTGAAACTCTTAATGAGAAAAGTCTTGGTCCTGACCTTTGACCTCAGCTTCAAACTGGATCACAGCTACTTCAGCTATTTCCAGATAAAACAAAATGAAAGAAACGGCTCAGCATCAGAAAACTTTATAATCAAAAGAGCCCAAACAAAACCTGTACATCCCTCCATTTTTTTAATTTTATTTGAAAGTAACAATTTGCAACAATTGCTTTGTTGCGATTTGGAGCCCCCAGTTTATGAATACTATTGACTTACACACCTCTGTTGTAAATAAAGACAGCTGTACACGTGCATTTGTTAAGATTAGCCAACATCACATACACGATCAAAACCAACAACTTTGCCAACGCAGCCAAACATCAAGCAAGTGCGACAACACTTGTACCACTTTTATCTGATGATGAATTCAATGTTGGCTCTGCCCAGACTCTGAGATCCTCGGCCTCAGCATCCTCTCATGACTCATCACTGCTTTATTTGAGGAAACCTCCACATTACAGACACCTAAACATGTAAAACCTGCATTTATAACAATAACTTTATTTACTGTAAAAAAGATCAAACTGGAAAGAGAAAACAAAATGTCATAATTCACAGATCAGTTTACTACCAATATCCTCACTAACTCTGTGTTTTTGCATATGTCAGACATATGAAATTTATACATCTACTGTAGATGAGTAGAAAATTGGATAAGTTTAAAGAGGAAATAACATTAATATTTGTTAGGTGTTGAAATAGAATATTTATTTCCATGTAAAGATTTTTTAATAAATTCATATGATTCAATTTGAAGTCACACAATTTAGTTTTCAATGAGCTTGTGTTCATAAGAAAACTCATGTTATGTTTTAGAATCACACTGCAGATACTGAATCTATGATGATCAAGTGGGATTCAAACCCAGGCTGCTGCAGTGAGGACTCAGCCTTGTTCATGTGGCGCGACCTCTAGCAACTGTTACTTTCACTATAACAGAAATGAAAAAAAAAACAACAAATTTGATGAACTGGTCTTTATTGTGTAGAAATAATCAAAAATACATCAAGTAAACAAACTTTATCCATGAAACATGTGATTAGAGAGTGACTGAAGGAAAGAAAGAGACACAGAGAGAGTTACAGAGTTCAGAGAGCAGTAGCAGAGTAAAACCAGTAGCAGAGTCCCAGTGAGTCAGGTCAGGACTGGGAGCACTGGTCTCTCCTCAGTGTCTCTGAGAGCCGAGCCTGGGAGCCCTGGGTGGCCTCACAGGTCACAGAGCCCACCTTCCTCCACTGGTCTGCAGGGAGCCTCAGGGTGCTGCTCCAGCTGTAGCGGCCGTCCTTCTCCAGCACCACGGGGCTCCTGCTCTCCTCCCAGCTGATGCTGCTGCTGCCGTCCACCTTCCAGGCCAGACTCCAGTCTGAGGGGAAGCCCTTGTTGGCCAGGCACATGAGCGTGGCCTTCCCCTGCAGCAGCTCCTCACTGGAGGGGGGCAGCACCGTCAGGGTGGGATGGACATCACCTAGGAGACACCAATCAGCTTAGAGGACACCTTTACTGTGTGAGAGCTGAGTTTCTGTCAGATGTTTTTTCTGCTCCACCAGTCACTCACTCACACATTGTTTCACTTCCCTTTAAGAAGCCTCTCATGCAAATCAGCACAGAGAGAATCATCATACAGAATGACCTGAAATATATCAAACTAAACTGGAAATAAATAAACCATTTCATCAAAATCAAGTAAATCTTTAACTATACATGACTTTAATTTTTTTAATAGAACACTACAGAAAATGAACTGACAACAGTCAAATGTTCGTCACATGGATTTCATTAATCAATGCCAAACTGTTCAAATCTTGTTCAAAATGTTAAGCAATATATGTCACATTTCTGTTAAGTTTGTTCAATTTTCTTCACTTCAAGCTGTTTTAAATTCAGTGCGACAGGAATGTGTAAAGAGATGTTTAGTAAAAATGCTCTGAGTTAGCCTCCATGGAAACGAGGTAATAAAACATGAATACTAAAAGGGTTATAATTAAAACAAATCTGCCTCAAACATCCAAAAGTTGAATTTAAAACATTTCTTTACTTTATTATTTATGTAGAAACTTACTTCCAACATCCAGTTTGGTTCCTCCACCAAAAGTCTACCACAGTGGCCGTACAAAAACCTCTCACTTTAGAGAGACACGGCTCTCTGATTTTGACAGAATGAACTAAAGCTAGAAACCTTCAGGATGCAACTTTAACTTTAAAGTTGGAAAGAAGGATTTCTCCTCTGTCTTAAAAGGTTACTTTCATTACAAATTCAAATTTGTATTGTTTATGTGAACTTTGTTTTAGTTCAAAATATTCATGTAAAAATTGGAAAGCAAATACATTTTTTAAACTAGTGTGGAATATAAAGAAATATAAACAGAAAAGTAGCTCTTCAAACTGTACAGTTTTTAAGATTTGACTTACTTCCAACATCCAGTCTGGTTCCTCCACCAAAAGTCCACCACAGTGATACAAACTCATTGAGCCGCCGTACAAAAACCTCTCACTGTAGAGAGACACGGCTCTCTGACTTTGACATAAACAAACTCACTAACAAACTCAAATTGTTTGTAACATTTTATCAGAAGACTAAAAATAGAGGGTCTAATAATTTTCCAAAATGGAATCAATTTAATCAATTTAACACATTAATTGTTAAAAATGCAATTTATTTCATTTTTTCTGGAAATTATGGCAGAAGATATTTTGAAACTAAATACATCTAGTAGAATTAAACTAAAATCATGTAAAATAGGTTTAAAAAGATGTGTAATTAATACTCTGATTGATCCATAAACAGCATCATCAGAGTACTCCAAGTCCCTGTTGGAGTCATTTATTTCGAAGCAAGCTTGGTCAACATTTTGTCTATTTCTGTTACAACCGAAGATTATGTAATTTGTTTTGTTTATATTTAGGCATAATTTCTTAAATTTAAGCCATTTATCCACCTTAATCATTTCCTCATTTATATAAGTTTGCAGGACATTACCAATAAATTTGTATCATCAGCAAATACTACTTTATGTAGAATGCTAGAGGAAAATCATTTATAAACAGTAAAAAAGAGGAGTGGGCCTAAGATGGATCCCTGGGGGACCCAATATTCGATGCTTCTATTTTGAGATCTGTGGCCATTCATATGTACATATTGCTCCCTTCCATATATAGAATCTCTAAACCAGCTGAGCGCTGTGCCTCTGACACCATAATGTTGAGTCAATAGTGTCAAATGCTTTGGATAAATCAAGAAAGATTTCAATTCTGCAGTCACCTTTATGTATGGCATCATTGATTTTTTCAATGAGATCAAGAATCGCCATACAAGTGGTGCTCTTTTTCCTAAAGCCATCCTGTGATGGAACAATATTACATTTCTAAAGTAATTATAAGTCTAGTATATACAATTCTTTCCGATACCTTTTAGTTAGTGGACAATCGGGAGGAACGCCTCCCCTCATCTGAACCTGAGTGGATGGATGTTTGTTGTTAGGCTTCTGTGCTAGTCATGGATTGTCTATAACGAACACCATGTTCGAGCATAAGGATGCTCATAAGTGTACATGGTACCAGAGCACTGTAGGCCGGGGCCTGCCGACTTTGGAATCGTTTCATCTGATTTGAGGCCACATGTTTCGGACACTCGGGTGAAGAGAGGGGCGGAACTGTCAACTGATCACCATCTAGTGGGGAGGTTGGTCAGGGATGGGGGGAAGACTCTGGACAGACCTGGTAAGCCCAAACGGGTAGTGCAGGTGAACTGGCAATGTCTGGAGGAGTCCCCTGTCCGTGAGATCTTCATCTCAAACCTCCGGCGGAGTTTTTCTGGCATCCCTGTGGAGGTTGGGGACATTGAACATGAGTGGGAGATGTTCAAAGCCTCTATTTCTAAAGCTGCAGCGGAAGGCTGTGGTCTCAAGGTCTTAGGTGCCTCAAGGGGCAGTAACCCTCGAACACCGTGGTGGACACCGGTGGTCAGGGAAGCTGTCCGACTGGAAGGAGGCCTTCTGGGATTTGTTGTTTCGGAGGACTCCGGAGGCGGTTGCAAGGTACCGATGGGTCCGAGGGGCTGCGACCTCTGCAGTGGCGGATACAAAGCAGCAGGTGTGGGAGAAGTTCAGAGAAGACACGGAGAAGGACTTTCGGTCGGCCAAAAGTGCTTCTGGAGAACTGTCCGCCATCTCGGGAGGGGTAAGCGGGGAACTGTCCAAGCTGTGTACAGTAAGGATGGGACCCTGTTGGGCGGTGGAAGGAACACTTTGAGGAACTCCTAAATCCGACACGCCCTTTCTTGTAGAGGCAGAGCTGGAGGCTGATGGGGGTTCCTCGTCAATTTCCCTGGAGGAAGTCACATCTCCATAGTGGCAGAGCCCCAGGGATTGACGAGATCCGCCCAGAAATGCTAAAAGCTTTGGGTGTGGAGGAGCTGTCATGGATGACACGTCTCTTTAACATTGCGTGGAGGTCGGGTACAGTCCCCAAGGAGTGGCAGACTGGGGTGGTGGCCCCCGTGTTCAAAAAGGGGGACCAGAGAGTGTGTGCCAATTACAGGGGTATCACAATTCTCAGCCTCCCTGGTAAAGTCTATTCCAGTGTGCTGGAACGGAGGGTTTGGCAGATTGTCGAACCTCAGATCGAAGAGGAACAATGTAGTTTTCGTCCTTGTCACGGCACAACTGACCAGCTCTATACTCTCACAAGGATCCTGGAGTGGGCTTGGGAGTATGCTCATCCGGTCTACATCTGCTTTGTAGATCTGGAAAAGGCGTATGACCGGGTCCCCCAGGAGATACTGTGGGAATTACTGCGGGAGTATGGGGTGAGGGAGGCCCTTCTCAGGGCTATCCAATCTCTGTACATCCAAAGCGAGTGCTGTGTCCGAGTACTTGGCAGTAAGTCGGACTCTTTCCAGGTGAGGGTTGGCCTTCGCCAAGGCTGCGCTTTGTCACCAATCTTGTTTATGATATTTATGGACAGGATATCGAAGTGTAGTCGTGGCGAGGAGGGGCTGCAGTTCGGTGGGCTTGGGATTTCGTCGCTGCTTTTTGCGAATGATGTGGTCCTGATGGCATCATCAGTCTGTGACCTTCAGCTCTCACTGGATCGGTTTGCAGCAGAGTGCGAAGTGGCTGGGATGAGGATTAGCACCTCTAAATCTGTGGCCATGGTTCTCATCAGGAAACCGATGGAGTGCCAACTCCAGGTAGGGAATGAGTCCTTACCCCAAGTGAAAGATTTCAAGTACCTTGGGGTCTTGTTCACGAGTGAGGGGAGATTGGAGCAGGAGATTGGCTGGAGAATCGGAGCAGCGAGAGCAGTAATGCACTCACTTTGCTGCACTGTTGAGACGAAAAGAGAGCTAAGCCGTAAGGCGAAGCTCTCGATCTATTGGTCGATTTTTGTTCCGACTCTCACCGATGGTCATGAAGGTTGGGTCATGACCGAAAGAACTAGATCGCGGGTACAAGTGGCGATCTCAAATGGGTTTCCTCAGGCGGGTGGCTGGTGTCTCCCTTAGAGATAGGGTGAGAAGGTCAGCCATCCGCAGGGAGCTCAGAGTAGAGCCGCTGCTCCTGAGCCTTGTATCCAAGGCTAAGGACTTCATTGAGCACCTTCCAGGATCGTTTTTGATCACCTTCAGCAGCCTTTATAAGCTCGGTGTAGTGTTTTTGCTTACCCATTTGTAGTACATGTGTAAGCTTATTTCTATATTTCGTATATGATTGCTAATTTGCATCACTTGGATTTTTAAGTTAATGCTTATACAGCTCGTTCTTTGTTTTGATGGATTTTAAAATATCCCTGGTAAACCACACTTTCCAATCTACAACACCACTTTTTATGTTCTTTTCGGGTATTGTATGATCAATGGAGTCAGTTAGCTCATCAATTAAAACATTATATGCAATGTCTCGGTCTTTACAGTTATATACTGAATCCAACATTTTGGCTTTCAGATTTTCAGAAAGCTTTTTCAGTGTTTTCCCATTTATAATTTTAACATTGTTTTAAGAATTGGAAAATCAGTCTTTAAAGCAAGATCAATGAAAAGTACAATGGGAAAATGATCTGTTATTTCAGAAAGTATTACACCTGAATCTATACTAGCATTGTCAATATTTGTAATGATGTCAATGATTGATCTGCTGGATTCCATTACCCTAGTATATGAATTTATGGTAGGGAAAAAGATGAAGAATAAAAAATAAAAATTGCCTTATCATCTTTCCCAAAGAATAAAGCTATTTTTCTAGTATTAAGGTGTAAAAACAATTACGTGTAGTCTTCGACTATTTAGGGTCAGATCTAATAATTAGTCACATTATTTTGTTGGTCGATCACATCTTCAGTTTAAGTGAGCATAGCGGAAGTAAAATTTCTCAAAAAAATATAGAAACTTTAATGAAAATCTTAATCCTTTACAGCAAATGAACTGATTGCAAATGAAACAAAAACAAGAGGGAACACTGAAAATCAACCTCTGCAAGCAAAATAAATGTGAAGTTAAGAACAATGCAATCAATAAAGCTTAAGTTACACATTAGTATCAACATTTCTCCACTACACAGAGGGTGATTGACAGTCCGGTGTAACCTGTAATCTGAAAATGTTATTAGAGAAATAATATTGTGCTGAAGAGAAGATTTGTACTGGCAGAAGTTGTTTTTTATGATAATATAGCAACTTCTGTATCTCACTTCTAAACTCATGTCCCTGCTGGAGTCAGTCAGAGCATTTCCATAGAGAGCCAGTTTGCATCAGCAGCACCATGCTCCAGTGCTCTGGGAGAGTTTATAGTCCTGAGAGTTGAACACTGGATGACTGACAGCTGTCCTTCATGACAACAGAAGCCACAGAAATCCTCCTCATCAAAAACATGACTTTGATCTGCGTCCTCATCTGGACTCTCCTCTGCTGCTGCTTCACAGGTAAAGTCCAGAGAATCAAACTCCTCTCCTCTATGAACATCCGTCCCTCTGAAATGAAGCCCACAAAACCATGACGCTGCTTTATGTTTTTGTCTCTGTATCCTCAGAGTCCAGAGGCCAGGTCACACTGACTCAGCCTGGAGCAGTGAGCTCTGTTCTGGGAGGCTCCGTCTCCATCAGATGTAGGACCAGTCAGGATGTAGTTGGATCAAACCTTTTAGCCTGGTTCCAACAAAGATATGGAGAAACTCCTAAACTGCTCATTTATGTTACTAGCACTCGAGCATCAGGGATTCCAGGTCGTTTTTCAGGCAGTGGATCAAACTCTGACTTCACTCTGACCATCAGTGGAGTCCAGACTGAAGATGCAGCAGTTTACTACTGTCAGAGTTGTCATGCTATCAACAGTCAGTATGTGTTCACACAGTGAAAAAGCGTCGTACAAAAACCTCCCTCAGTCAGACTGAACAGAAACTGAACTGACTGCTGCAGCTGGAAGCTACTGCAGAGACTGATACACTTCACTGAGGACACACACACACACACACACACACACACACACACACACACACACACACACACACACACACACACACACACACACACACACACACAGTGTGTACACACTTTCATGAAATACATTGATTGATTTTACCACATATGAGCTTACCACCGAAGTACATGTATCAAGTACAATGATAAAAATATCTTGGTGGAAATCAAATATTTCTCCATCACAACTTCTCACCATTCATCCATATCGCGTTATAATCCGATTGTCTTGTTTGGTTTGACAATTAATAAAAAGGAGCCAAACCGGGATAGTAAGTGAGAAAGGTATTTGTCATGACCTTTGACCTCAGCCTCTTTCTGGATCACAGCAATTTTTAACGATTTCCAGTTAAAAGACAATATGAACACAGATCAGCATCAGAAACCACAGATGGCCCAAACAAACCTCCCATCCCTGAAATCACAAACATTCCCTTTTAAACTACAAGTGATTTATATAATTATAAAAAGAATCCCCAAATCAGTCTACATGCATATTGTCTACTCCTAAGACCTCATGACATAAAACAGTAAAATATAATGCAGAGCAGGACAGAGAGGGAAGATGTGAAGGACAACATGTAGCACAGAGTAACTGCTTCTGTTAAAATTGCCTCCTTTCACACCAGCTCCTACCTGCTTTAGATTAACACACTGGGGCGCCGTAAAGGGGAGGTAAACGATGACGATTCTCGGGGCCCATGACTAAGAGGGGGCCCAGAGAAGCCCCCAATAAAATTGTGGTGCTAAAAAAATATATTTGATGGTAAAAATTATTAACTTAAAATTATTCTATTTGCTGTTTCCTGGTGTCAAAAAAATGTATTTGTTTAGGAAACACAAACGTCCGTGGGCCCCTCTCCCCCTCTCGATTATCATAAAATGGTTCAGTCCGCCCAAATTGTATCCAGGCAACACAAGCAGCTTGACTTCACTTATAGCGCCGGCAGAATATCAACTTGACAGAAGAGGAAGTGAAAATGCCTTAGGACCGCCGTGACAATGATGGTAGCCTACGGCACTTTTCTGTGCGCACGCACGCTTTGTACATGAGGCCCCAGGTCTCTACGGTAGCATTTTTCGACAAGTTAGCACGTTTCGATAGAGCAGCGTGCAGCGGGTGCACGGCTTTGCCTCACATGCAGCCGGTGTCGGCATCTTTGTACCAGGCTCCGCCCACTTTCAGCACGCTGCTGCGGTCCACGCTGTTGCACCTGTCTTGCAAGCTAGTTTTAATGAAAATTCATGTAGTTTTAGGAAAAGTCAGGGAGCAGCAAGGCTTTGTGATTTATTCAGACAAAGTTATTGACTATGCAAATTTCAAAACGGTCAAAATGATGCCTTGTTCGTTCTAGTGTTAAAGATAATTACCATACGTTTGAATGTTGCGGTTAAAATGACTGCTGGTGGCCGTTCTAGTGTTAAAAGTGCATGACAAGGGAACTCAATTTTCTCCCCATGTTAGGTCAAGAAAACGCTGGAAAAAATAACAATACACAGTTTTAGTTAAACGTTCAAAGCAGTCAAACGCACTAGGGGTCATTTATTGTATTATATATAGTATATGCAATTTCTGCTTAAATTATTAGAAATTTTATATGGCCATTTTGTTTTATGGTGGTGTTTTCTTGCTGAGATTTTTTTTTTCACCACAGATTGTAATTCCTGTTTTTTAAATTGAAGAGTTTTATTTTGAAATTTCAGTATCAGTGTTGAAGCAAATAAATATAAATACATTTCATTGTATTAAGAGTGCTCAGTGTTTCCGTTACATTTCAACTGTCATGTTAAAAATATTAGGTTAGATTAGATTAACTTTATTGTCATTGCCATTGTACAGTACAAATATGTACAATACATACATACAAATATAAATATATGTGAATACACTATATATGACACATGTACAGCTATGCACAGTATATACATTATACAGTACTGAAGTAGTGCAGTATTACAGAGGACAAATTACGGGTGTGGACATGGGATGGAGTTCAATTGTCTGATTGACCTAAATATGTGAGAATGATAGTCAAAATACCATAAAAGCCATGATTTTATGTAAATTAATAGGAAAAAAGTATCAGCTGTGTTGGGGGCCCTGTCAAGATTCTTTTCATGGGGCCCAAAATCCTTAGCAGCGCCCCAGTTAACACAGATTAAACCTGTGTGGTTGTACTGAAAACTATCAGACGTGTTCTGTACATGGCCCTTAATTTCTTTAGTTATTATCGGCTGATCTTATAACGTACTAGTGATCTGATCTTGAGATAAACCCAGACAGTAGACAGTAGTTATTCCTGTAATTGGACACCACTGATGAGATGAATAGGTCTTTATTTTTTTCTACATATACATACTGTATTGTCATCTTTTTCATTGGTTATTTCTAACATTCCTGGGGTTAAAATCTCACATCACAGTCATGATGTATCACTTTATGCTGATGATATCTTGCTCTTTGTTTCTAATGCTCAAATTAAGATTCCTGTCATTCTTATATGTATTCAGAGAAATAAAATGCACCTTAATTTCTGAGTATAAATTAAGTGTAAACAACGTATGATTTTTCATCAAGAGTAACCTCTTTTGATACTGGATAAATCATTATGGTTAGTGTTACCACAGTCATTTAAGTATGAAGAAGTGATATTTAAAAAAAGACAGTCTTGTAATTATTGCGTCTTCATACACCGAACAAAATTACAGACGCAACACTTTTGTTTTTGCCCCCATTCACCATGAGCTGAACTCAAAGATCTGAGACTTGCTCTATGTACACAAAAGGCCAATTCCCTCAAATATTGTTCACAAATCTGACAAAATCTGTGTTAGGGAGTACTTCAGTTACACCTTACTGGGAGGGTTCGGGGGGGTCCGGAGACAAGTCAGTATCTGGTTTGACCATGCAGTGAAACACATCTCCTTTGCATAGAGTTGATCTGGTTGTTAATTGTGGCCTGTGGAATGTTGGTCCACTCCTCTTCAATGTCTGTGTTAAGTTTCTTGATATTAGCAGGATCTTGAACATGCTGTCGTATCCGCCAATCCAGAGGACCCCAAACATGTTCAAAGGGTGACATGTCCAGTGAGTATGCTGGCTATGCAAGAGTTGGGATGTTTTCAGCTTCCAGGAATTGTGTAAAGATCAGGATTCATTACCAAAACATTCAAATAAAAATTGTCAACAAATGAACTACTTTTTAAAACTATAAAAACGTGTTAAATGGCTTTCAAAATCATTAGTCTGGGAGAAAGATCGAGTAACATGCACATTGAACACTGAATCAGAAGTTGTTGTCAAAGTTCTTGAGCTAGGACATAAAAACTTAAAGATTTAAAAACATTTTCTTTATACAGAGTTATGTTAACAGATTTCTAAAATGAAATAATATAAAACTATACTGTTAAAGTTTTAAGAAAAATGATTTTTCATTGAAGCAGATTTCAGTCTAGAAAACTGCAAAGCCTTCTAGAATGGCTGCAAATATATCCAAATTGAAATGTCATTATAAATAAATATTGCTGTATTGTACAGCTATGAGCTTCACATAGAATACATATAAAATGTGGGTCATTAAAGCAGTCAAATATACTTACAGTTAGTATCCAGTCTGGGTCCTCCATCAAAAGTCCATCACAGTGATACAAAGTCATTGAGCCACCGTACAAAAATTAAACGAAACATTCCCAGTTTACCCAGTTTATGCATTCAGTTGTTAAATTTAAAAAAAAAAAATCACTGACACATTCATAATCAATACTGTATAATCATAATCAATCAAGTCCCTGCTGGAGTCAGTCAGAGCATTTCCATAGAGAGCCACTTTGCATCAGCAGCACCATGCTCCAGTGCTCTGGGAGAGTTTATAGTCCTGAGAGTTGAACACTGGATGACTGACAGCTGTCCTTCATGACAACAGAAGCCACAGAAATCCTCCTCATCAAAAACATGACTTTGATCTGCGTCCTCATCTGGACTCTCCTCTGCTGCTGCTTCACAGGTAAAGTCCAGAGAATCAAACTCCTCTCCTCTATGAACATCCGTCCCTCTGAAATGAAGCCCACAAAACCATGATGCTGCTTTATGTTTTTGTCTCTGTATCCTCAGAGTCCAGAGGCCAGGTCACAGTGACTCAGCCTGGAGCAGTGAGCTCTGCTCTGGGAGGCTCCGTCTCCATCACATGTAGGACCAGTCAGAATGTAATTGGTGGGAACTACTTAGCCTGGCACCAACAGAGAGATGGAGAAACTCCTAAACTCCTCATTTATGCTGCTAGCACTCGAGCATCAGGGATTCCAGGTCGTTTTACAGGCAGTGGATCAAACTCTGACTTCACTCTGACCATCAGTGGAGTCCAGACTGAAGATGCAGCAGTTTACTACTGTCAGAGTCAACACTATATCAACAGTCAGTATGTGTTCACACAGTGAAAAAGCGTCGTACAAAAACCTCCCTCAGTCAGACTGAACAGAAACTGAACTGACTGCTGCAGCTGGAAGCTACTGCAGAGACTGATACACTTCACTGAGGACACACACACACACACACACACACACACACACACACACACACACACACATGCATACACACTGTACCATCATCGTTTAACCACCAATAAATTTTGGATCATTTGGAAATCAAAATACTTTCTCCATTACCATCCATTCATATCGTATTATAATCCCACGTTAGTTTCTCTTTTCCAATAAATTAAAAAGATCTAAAAAAAGCTTTGGTTATGACCTTTGACCTCAGCTCTATACTGAATAACAGAAATTACAACAACAATATGAAGACACAGATCAGCTTCAGAAAAATGTCATGATCATAACATGGCTTTAATTGTATAAACCTGCGTTAACAAAAGATCAATATCAATTGGACCCAGGACAACAAAACATAGGTGACCTACTTACAGTTATTTACAACCGCTGACGTAATTTTGTTCAATCTGTTGTCACATTTTCAAAACACAAATAGGCCAACATCGGCCTGTTCATACCATACCATTAACACAATTCAATTAACCCATTTCTTAAAAGCTGGGTTTTTCTTTAGGTGCAAGCTTAGCCAACAACAAAACTATGGATGTTTTTAGTTATTTACAGTTTTTTACAATCTCTATGACAATTTTTTCAATACATTTAACAATTTTCCTAAACTCTTAACACAGTTAGCACTACATCCGTCTGTATAAGCTATACTATTAACACATTTGTTGTTGCTTTAACACAAAATACATACAATTAACACAAATTTAAAATGCTTGAACTTCTTTTACACACAAGCTCAACCAAGACCAAAACAATGTAATTTTACAGTCAAATTTACAAATGCTTTCACACTGTATGTCAGAACAGATAACATCATGTTCTAAACATAACTTATATAGGCTAAAGTCAAAGTGAACAGCTGTTCATATTGTGAATTGAAACACAAATATATTACCTGTATCTTATTCCACTGCTAATGAGAAACAGCTTATTGAAGTTATGCAAATATATAAATCACAGCTGATTCCCATCTAGGAAGCACACTCACTCATAAAAGAGGACTCTTTGGGCTGATCTTGTGTGGAAAAGGAACAATATAGAGCAACACAAAGAAAGAAAGAAAGAAAGAAAGAAAGAAAGAAAGAAAGAAAGAAAGAAAGAAAGAAAGAAAGAAAGAAAGAATGCCTGCATTTACTAAACCTAACAAAACAAAAATGTAGAGAGGCATCAAAAGAAACTACAGTGCAAAACACAATCTATGATCAATATAATATACTGTCTATTGTATAAGGGCAGACACATAAAATAATGCAGTTTCTGTAATTTCAGCTGATGATAGTGTTTTTTTGTCATTGTGTTATGATTGACCAAATGTTCCTGTTGGAAGAGAACATGTGTTAGTGTTTTGAATTTATTTTGAAACATGTTTGCAGTGTTTTGTTGGACATAGTGTATTGTGTTAGTGTATTATTGTATTTTGAAAATTAGTTTTGGAGTTTAGTTTACAATGTGTGATTTTGAGCATGAAATTAACCGTTTTGCCAATTGTGTGTTTTAGGTGTGTTGGTGCGTTAAGAGTTTAGGAAACTTGTTAAATGTATTGAAAAAACTGTCATAGCGATTGGAAAAAACTGTAAGAATGCCAGCTCACAACATGTCAGAAATGAAGACATCATTTTCTAAACCTTAAATAATGTATAAAGCCTCTACTTGTGCTCCAATTGCAGCTGATAAGCATTTTTGAATAAACATATCATTCAAACATTTTTTATATTTTGTAATTTGAGTAAAATAGATCATCAAATCAAATAATTCCAATTTCAACCAGAGACATAGACAGGTGTTGAAGTTCTTTCAACTACGGTAGTAATAAGTAAAACGGAGACTTTCTGCTGAGTTGAGTTTATCCAATGTGGATACAGAACAACATGAAGTAGGAGATAAAGAAAGAATAATGTCAGAACAAGGGAGAAGAATAGTTTGGCCATGGAGAGGAAGAGGGCCAGAGAGGGGAAGCTGAACCAGTGAGTTTTTCTATCCATGTACACAGTGAGAGATGACGTTACTGTAAATGTGATGTGGATGTGTGGCCAAATGCTGAAGATCATATGGATTAGAACAGGACAGGCATTTTTGTTTCTATCCCTTCTATGAATTTTTTGTTTCTGTCTAAATATGTATTTACATTTACTCATTTGGCAGATGCTTTTATCCAAAACGACTTACATTTGAGGAACAACATACAAGCATCAATGCAGTAAGAGATCTACAAGTGACAATAAATACTAGTAAGAGCTATTAGCACTTGGGTAAGAAGTAAGAGTTAACGAGAGCCAGACGGCGTACGTTGGAGGAGAAAAGTGGCCAAGAAGGAACGCCAATGTATTTGACAGTATTTTTACACATTTTGAACCAAAAGACAAATAGGTTTCATTATTTGTTGATCCGACAAGAAGACACACTTTATTACAGGGGGAAACTGAATGTTTTCATTCTGTTGTCAATGTTAGTATTTTACATACAGGTCAGAAAGTGCACAGAGCCATTGGGGCTTAGCACCTCTCCAGCTACTAGTCCACACTCTGTATCTGTGATCTGAGCTGGACTTGAACTGGCGACCCTCCAGTTTCCAGTCCTTAATGACTGAGCTGCTGCCACGCTTTTCATATTTCATGTTACTAATAATGCTTTTGCTTCTGTAATTCTGTCACTTACATCTCTTTCCCACTCTACATTCTATAAAGTAAAGATGACACTTTTACATAGTTGGTTGCTGAAAATGTACACATTTGACCCTCAAGCCAAAAATGTAGGGTGGTTTACAGGAAAAGGAGAGTGAATTACAAAAAACAATAGATTTCACACTGTCTACTGTTTGCATTTAGAGCTGAAACATGAAAAGTAATGCAGTTTTTGTAATGACATCACCTGTTTGTATTTAGAAGGTTATTGTGCTATGACTGATTGATCTGTTCCTCTTGGAAAGAAAATGTGCCAGTGTTTTGTTAGAATGATTTGATTTTTGGTCAGGTTTGCTTTGTTTTGGTAGAGTTTGTGTATGTAGAGAATATTTTTTTGCATTTTGAAATGTAGAGTTCATGTTTAAAGAACAAAATGTGATTATGAGCAGAAAACATAAAATTTGGGTAATTCTGTGAGGAAGGTGTGTTACTGTGCTAAGAATTTAAATAAAATATCTTAAGTTCAGGTTAACGCTTGTTAGTATTGAAAAAATCTGTAAATGATGGCACAAGTCAGAGGGTCACCAAAGTTATTACAATTCATCCTGAGGAGGACGTTTATATGTGTACAACATTTCAAGATAATCCATTAAACAGTTGTTGAAACATTTCACTAAAATGATAAATGTGAACGTCCTGTGGAGCTTCACAGTAATTGGCATACATCATCTAGGAACCACAGAAGTCTTTACTAAATTAGTGACACTACAGCCTATATAACAGAATAAGAAACTTTGACCTGCTGGTGGCGAAGGAGTAAAAGTCAGCAACCAAAGTCAGAGGATTTTTCCTCTGGACACCACAAATTTCTGTACAGAATTTCACTACAATCCATCACGTAGTTGTTGAGATGTTTCAGTCTGGATCAAAGTAGTGGACTGACCAGCTGATTAACAGACCAACACTGCCGTCGTAGAGCCATGGGAAGCCTAACATGTAAAGTACAGTAAAGCACAGTACTGGTCAGACTCATGTCTGTCCTGCCTCAGTGTCACTGATGCTCTTTAAACTCTGGATGAGTAATGAGTAAAAAGCCGATATAAGTGACTTGTGTAGTGACTCAATCAGACTGAACAGAAACTGAACTGACTGCTGCAGCTGGAAGCTACTGCAGAGACTGATACACTTCACTGAGGACACACACACACACACACACACACACACACACACACACACACACACACACACACACAACACACACACACACACACACACACACACACACATTCATATTGTAGACTTGATGGAAATCAAATTACTTTCCCCATCGCAACTTCTCACCATCGATTCATATCTTAATGTTTAACTGTCATATCTGAATTGCCAAATACTCCAAATTAGCGCCAGCCTGGTCCAGTTAATCAGAAAAGTCTGTCATGACCTTTGACCTAAACCTCTTACTGGATCAGAGCAATTTCAACTACATCAAGTTAAAATAAAAAATGAAGACACATTTCAGCATCAGAAAACCTCATAATTAAAATGGCCCACTCAAAAAGTGAACATCCTTCAAATCATATTGTTAAAAAAGTTTGTAATATGTAAATTTATATCATTTTACTGAAAAGCTCAAAATAAACTGAGACACAACCTCCTTGATATAAATAAATGCACAAATGTGCATAAATTAATTATAACTGTATATATTTTTTATAAAGCATATGCAATTACATGTTCTTTTAAATGCACTTCAAAACCAAACAAATACATTGAGAGTAAAAGTTAATTCTTAAACGTGGAAACTGTTAAACGATCTCTGCACAACATCCATCACACTGTTGTGGAGCTTTCAGTCACTTTACATGATCTTCCTCAGCAGATGGAGTCACTCAATGGTCATTAAATGTAGATTTTTAAATTAACAATCCTTTGAGCATTTTTGTGAGTTTTTGTCCACATTGGCTTCAAAGTTAAAATATTCCGTGACCGCTGGGTGAACTCCATCTGCTGAGGAAGATCATGTAATAAAAAGAAGTAATGTAATAATGATGACTTCCATGTTTTCTGGCTCCGCACACGTCCAAAACCTCTGGTTGGAGTTTCTTGAGGAAGCTCTCTGAGATCTTCGACCTCAGCATTTCCTCAAACACCACAACACCAAAGACAATTTTCCCAAACTAGAAAGACGAAACAAACAGCCACAAATCACTGGATCAGTTTAGTACCAGACTTTATTACTATCCTCTGCATGTAAATATGTAAATATGTAGATCCCTGCTCTCAGCACTGAGGGGGAAACACCATGATATGTTGAGGACAGCTACAGCTCACTGACTCTGTGTGTTTGCATATGTGTCCTGCCTCTCTGCTCCCAGCCGTTAAGAGGCCAGTGTTGATCAGTGGCTGTCCAGGCCTTTCAGAGCCACTGACACCCGGCAGCACAATGATGATGTCACTGATTCTACTGCTGGCCACCCTGGGCCTCCTTGTTCAGGGTGAGACTCTCTTCTGAAAACTTTGCTTCAGGATGCAACCAGGTTCACCACAATGATGTTCTGCTGTGATGGAGAAACACTGAAACAAGCAGCATTTACCTTCTTCCATCTGTTCTCCATGTTAAAGAAATGAGACTCTTCTGTTTGGATGTTGATCATCTTTCTCCAAACTGGATTTGTCTCAATAACCCTTCTCCTCTTTTTCATGTTTTCAGATTCATCAGGAGAAATCATCCTGACTCAGTCTCCTGGAGCTCAGTCTGTTGCTCCAGGACAGACTGTCTCTATCAGATGTAAAGCCAGTTCAAGTGTTAGTAGCTGCCTCAGCTGGTACCTTCAGAAAGCTGGAGAATCTCCTCAACTTTTGATTTATTCGGCTACAAACCGTCAGTCTGGAGTTTCAGATCGTTTTAGTGGAAGTGGATCTGGGACTGACTTCACTTTGACCATCAGAGGAGTCCAGACTGAAGATACAGGAGATTATTATTGTCAGCAGTGTAACAGCCTCCCGTTCACACAGTAAAACAACGTCGTACAAAAACCTCCCTCAGCTGAAGAGGAACTGATCTGAATCAACAGCTGCAAAGAAACTGTAACACTAGATGTTGGATTAAGATACATTTTTATGGTTGACGACAGCAACACTTTGAGCATGAAAAATACATATATAAACACACTTTTAGGAGTATATTTAATGCAGTTTGTGCACAATATAAATTTGCTCAAAGTCAGAACCAAAACTGTTTAATTTCAGCTTTTAAAACATTATAGACTAAGTAACATTACCACATAATCAACAACTTAATGTTGGCAAAGATGTTTAATAATTGCTGAATTGATATTTTTAGACTATGAAACTCATGATATACCACTATATAACAGAGAACATTTCAGTACAGAGCAGGACACTGAGCATTATTTCTGTGTAAAATGTACACAGAAAATTATAAAATCCTGATGATCTGACTCTAAGCATAATCCGGTCTCTTCGGATTAAATGGATCCACCGTTTTAATTTAAGACAACAACAGCAGTTATATGTTTACAATGTGCAGGGATACAGCTGATTTGGTTAATGGGATGGGTGTAGACTACAAGCAGTGAAAAATCACAATGTGTTAATTGTGCTGACACCAAGAGACAGAAACAGTCGTTCTCATTTGGTGAAGTGACACTGTCTCATTTAAATATCATTTGATGGAATATATCAAATCAGATTTATGTATCACTTTATGCAGATAAAACCTTCCTTCTTTTAAATTGTACTTTTAATAATTTCTAGGTAAAAATAAGTAGCACATAAACATGTGTATATGTTATCCAAGGGTGACATTAGTAATTGCAGAGAACAAAAACGATCAAAAAGTAACCTGGTAAAAATAAAATTGTTACTGTGAAACTCACTAATGTTGCTAACATATGTGGTAAAGAGAGGAAGTCAACAAGATGTGTTTATAATATATGAACTAAAGCTAGAAACCTTCAATATGCAACTTTAACTTTAAAGTTGGAAAGAAGGATTTCTCCTCTGTCTTAAAAGGTTACTTTCATTACAATTTCAAATTTGTATTGTTTATGTGAACTTTGTTTTAGGTCAGAATATTAATGTAAAAATTGGAGAACAAATACATTTTTTTACTAGTGTGGAATATCAAGAAATATAAACAGAAAAGTAGCTCTTGAAACTGTACAGTTTTTAAGATTTGACATACTCCCAACATCCAGTCTGGTTCCTCCACCAAAAGTCCACCACAGTGATACAAACTCATTGAGCTGCCGTACAAAAATCTCTGACTGTAGAGAGACACGGCTCTCTGACTTTGACACAAACAAACTCAGCAAAAATGTTTTTTTGTTTCTAACATTTTATCAGTTGACTAAAAATAGGACAGTCTGAAAAATTTCCAGAATGAATGTTTTAATTTATTACATTAATTGTTAAAAATTTAATTTATATCATTTTTTCTGGCAATAATGTCAGAAGATATTTTGAAACTAAATATATCTAGTGGAATTAACATAAAAAATAGGTTTTAAAATATGAGTAATTAATACTCTGATAAACAGATTGATCCATAAACAGCATCATCAGAGTAATCCAAGTCCCTGCTGGAGTCAGTCAGAGCATTTCCATAGAGAGCCACTTTGCATCAGCAGCACCATGCTCCAGTGCTCTGGGAGAGTTTATAGTCCTGAGAGTTGAACACTGGATGACTGACAGCTGTCCTTCATGACAACAGAAGCCACAGAAACCCTCCTCATCAAAAACATGACTTTGATCTGCGTCCTCATCTGGACTCTCCTCTGCTGCTGCTTCACAGGTAAAGTCCAGAGAATCAAACTCCTCTCCTCTATGAACATCCGTCCCTCTGAAATGAAGCCCACAAAACCATGACGTTGCTTTATGTTTTTGTCTCTGTATCCTCAGAGTCCAGAGGCCAGGTCACAGTGACTCAGCCTGGAGCAGTGAGCTCTGCTCTGGGAGGCTCCGTCTCCATCAGATGTAGGACCAGTCACAATGTTCATGTTTCGAACAACTATCACATTTTACACTGGTACCAACAGAGAGATGGAGAAACTCCTAAACTGCTCATTTACTATGCTAGCACTCGAGCATCAGGGATTCCAGGTCGTTTTACAGGCAGTGGATCAAACTCTGACTTCACTCTGACCATCAGTGGAGTCCAGACTGAAGATGCAGCAGTTTACTACTGTCTGAGTAATCACTATATCAACAGTCAGTATGTGTTCACACAGTGAAAAAGCGTCGTACAAAAACCTCCCTCAGTCAGACTGAACAGAAACTGAACTGACTGCTGCAGCTGGAAGCTACTGCAGAGACTGATACACTTCACTGAGGACACACACACACACACACACACACACACACACACACACACACACACACACACACACACACACACGCAAACGCACACACACACACACATGCATATTTTGGATAAAGGCATAGATTTCAAGTGCCTAAAATAAAAAGGGGACTATTCAGTACTTAATGAAGCCCGCCCTCAGGGCTATGGCTACATGGAAAAAGCACGCAGTTCCGGACGTGGAGGTGGTTTGGCTGTCATTCATCGGGATGAACTGAAACTCTCTCCCTTCCCATTGCCTGATTTTACCTCAATGGAATGTTTGGCCTTCAAATGTAAACCCCCGTACTCCATGACAGTGCTTCTCATATACCGTCCCTCCAAACCAAACTCCTCATTTCTCTCTGAAATACATGATTTACTCACATCACTCTGTTCCATGTCAACAAAAATTGTTATTCTTGGTGATTTTAATATCCATATTGACACACCCTCCTGTCATCTTGCAACAGACTTCCTGAGTCTAATTGTTTGTCTTGGTCTCCAGCAACATGTGAAGGCTCCTACGCATCACCAAGGGCCACACCCTAGATCTGGTCATTACTGACGCTGCCTCTATGAACTGTCTGGAGGTAAAGATCTGGGTGTGTCTGACCACAAATTGGTCTCTATGGCCTTTACATTTTTGCTGCCCATCATCAGACCCAAGCGCAAATATCTTTTCTTAACTGGAAAAGCTTGACCCAACCTCCATCACTGTAGATCTTCAAGACATTATCAACTGCCCAGCCTCTGCAACAGTGGACGGACTGGTGGAGCACTATAATGCATCTCTGAGCAGTGTTATTGACTTCCATGCCCCTATCAGGACACAGGAAGTCAGCGTTGAACGCTCTCCCCCCAGGTTCACACAGGAATTGCGGCGAATGAAAACTGAGGGCCGTATCCTGGAACGCCGCTGTAAACAGTCTGGTCTAACTGTTCACAAACTTGCTTTCCGCGACCATCAAAAGGCTTATCTTAAGTCCTTGAAGGGTGCGCGCTCTAAATTTTATTCCAATCTTATCAATAAAAATACTGGAAATTCTAAGCAGCTTTTCACTACAGTAAACAACTTTTTGAAGCCCAAATCATCTCTATCCACTGAAACCACTGTGGAGCGATGTAACAGCTTCATTGACTTTTTTAGAACGAAAGTCAATAACATCCGGTCTTCAATATCTGGCTCTTCCTCCCTGTTTCCACCGTCCTCTGACCCCCTGCCCGGGAAAATGCCATTCCTTTCGCACTTCACTGAGGTTCAGCAGAGCCACGTTGAGGAAACCATTAAAAAAATGAAGTCATCCACCTGCATCTTGGATCCCATCCCGGCTGTTCTGCTTAAGTCATTCATTCCTAGTGTCAGCCCAATTATCACTGAGGTTGTTAATCTCTCTTTCAAAGATGGTTTTGTCCCCCTTGCTCTTAAAACTGCTATCATCCGTCCAATACTCAAAAAACCGACCCTAGACCCGGAGGTCCTGGGAAATTACAGGCCAATCTCCAATCTCACCTTTCTGTCAAAGGTTCTAGAGAAGGAAGCTGCCTCTCAACTTCATATCCATTTTAAAAACAACAACCTATATGAGATATTTCAATCAGGCTTTCGTTCGGGCCACAGTACCGAAACAGACCTGCTCAGGGTGACAAATGACCTTCTTATGGCAGCTGATTCAGGATCATCATCACTGCTCATTCTCCTCGACCTAACAGCAGCATTTGACACAATAGACCATACCATCCTCCGGGACCGCCTCCACAACACAGCTAGACTGTCGGGAACGGTACTGCAGTGGTTTGAGTCCTACCTCTCTGGCAGGACTGAGCGTGTTATATTGGGAGAATGTGAGTCCAGGATGCTCCCCATTACATGTGGTGTCCCGCAGGGGTCGGTTCTCCGCCCAATCTTATTCATTCTGTACATTGCTACCACTTGGTTCTTTCATCAGCAGACATGGACTATCCTTCCATTGTTATGCTGATGACTTGCAACTTAATATCAAGACTGCCTCAAGCCCCTCTATAGCCATGTCACGACTCACCACGTGTCTTGAGGAGATAAAGGCATGGATGAAAAGCAACTTCCTCCAGCTGAACCCTAGTAAAACTGAGGCATTACTTGTTGGCACCCCTCATCAGATTCGCTCCTCTCCCATTTCTCAGTTCATCTTCGACAATCAGGTCATCACTTTCTCCTCCTCAGTCATAAACCTAGGGGTTCGGTTTGACCCGCAGCTGACCTTCAATGATCACATTAAACACATTTGTAAAACCTCCTTCCACCATCTTCGAAACATCTCCAAACTCCGTCCCCTTCTAACTCTTCCAGATGCAGAGAAACTTGTTCATGCCTTTATTTCCACAAGGCTGGACTACTGTAACGGACTCTTCACTGGGATGTCTGGCAGAAATATCCAGAAGCTTCAATACATCCAGAATAAGCTGCCAGAGTCCTAATGAGAGTCCGAAAATATGATCACATAACTCCCATTCTACACTCATTGCACTGGCTCCCTGTTTCATTCCGGATCGACTACAAAATCCTCAAGCTCACACAAAAATGTATCACTGGACATGCACCACCATATCTACAAGAACTCATCACCTTGAAACACCCCTCAGATCAACAGTACAATTGCTTCTTCAGGTCCCCACCACAAGGCTTCGTACCATGGGGAACGAGCTTTTTGTTCAGCTGCACCACGGCTCTGGAATCAGCTCCCGAGTGACCTGAGAGCAGTGCAGAGCCTGGACGCTTTCAAAGCTGAACTGAAGACTTTTTTATTCAGAAAGGCGTTTTTGTGCTGATTGTTTTTATTGTTATTTTTTTAGTTACTATTCTCCTGTGTAGCACTTTGAGATTCTTTGGAATGAAAAGTGCGTTATAAATAAAATATATTATTATTATTATTATTATTATTATACACACTGTACAGACAAAATGTCATCTACCAGATTTACCATTTCACCATCATTGTTTAACCACCAATAAATTTTGGATCATTTGGAAATCAAATTACAAATCGCAACTTCTCACCATCCATTCATATCATATTATAATCCCATGTTTGTTTCTCTTTTCCAATATATTAAAAGATCTAAAAAAAGTTTTGGTTATGACCTTTGACCTCAGCTCTATACTGAATAAAAGAAATGTGAAGACACAGATCAGCATCCGAAAAATGTCATGATAATAACATGGCTTTAATTGTACAAACCTGTGTAAACAAAAGATCAATATCAATTGGACCCAGGACAACAAAACATAGGTGACCTACACACAGTTATTTACAAGCGCTGACGTCATTTTGTCCAGTCAGTAGTCACATTTTCAAAACTCTAAACACAAATAGGCCACCATTGGCCTGTTTATACCATACCATTAACACAATTCATGTTTTCCACAGAATATGCAGTAAATTAACCAGGCACAAGCTTACCCAACAACAAAACTATGGATGTTTTTAGTTATTTAAGAATGCTAGCTCACAACATGTAAGAAATGAAGACCCTTTTCATATTTCATGTTACTAATAAAGCTTTTGCTTCTGTAATTCTGTCACTTACATCTCTTTCCCAATCTACATTCTATAAAGTAAAGATGACACTTTTACGTAGTTGGTTGCCGAAAATGTACACATTTGACCCTCAAGCCAAAAATGTAGGGTGGTTTACAGGAAAAGGAGAGTGAATTACAAAAAACAATAGATTTCACACTGTCTACTGTTTGCATTTAGAGCTGAAACATGAAAAGTAATGCAGTTTTTGTAATGACATCACCTGTTTGTATTTAGATGGTTATTGTGCTATGACTGATTGATATAACAGAATAAGAAAACTTTGACCTGCTGGTGGCGAAGGAGTAAAAGTCAGCAACCAAAGTCAGTAGGATTTTTCCTCTGGACACCACACATTTCTGTACAGAATTTCACTACAATCCATCACGTAGTTGTTGAGATGTTTCAGTCTCGACCAAAGTAGTGGACTGACCAGCTGATTAACAGACCAACACTGCCGTCCATAGAGCCATGGGAAGCCTAACATGTAAAGTATTGTAAAGCACAGTTCTTATCAGACTCATGTCTGTCCTGCCTCAGTGTCACTGATGACCTTTATCCTCCGGATGAGACATGAGTAAAAAGCCGATATAAGTGACTTGTGTAGTACCACAACAATTCCACAAGAGAGCAGCACTGGATTGCAATTATACAGACAACACCACACATTTAAAAAAATTACAAAAAATTGCCATTGTTATAGTTTTAAGTCTGAGATGTTTTGATGAGATCATTTGTGTCGGTACAATGTAAGAAATTTCAGTACTGAAATTATAAAATCCTAATAATCTGACATGGAGACAAACTCACTTCTTGGTGATTTAATCAATCTACTTCTTCAAGTGAAGACAGCAAAAAACGCTACAGTTATTGTTTTAACGATAAACATGAAAATAATATTTAATTGTAGTGGATTTTAGTCTAGTTAACAACACTTAAACCTTCAAGATTTGCTGTGAATCCATCAACTTACAAAGGTCCAAAACAGTGAGTACAAGCAGAATAATCTAAGTCCCTGTTAGAGTCAGTCAGAGCATTTCCATAGAGAGCCACTTTGCATCAGCAGCACCATGCTCCAGTGCTCTGGGAGAGTTTATAGTCCTGAGAGTTGAACACTGGATGACTGACAGCTGTCCTTCATGACAACAGAAGCCACAGAAATCCTCCTCATCAAAAACATGACTTTGATCTGCGTCCTCATCTGGACTCTCCTCTGCTGCTGCTTCACAGGTAAAGTCCAGAGAATCAAACTCCTCTCCTCTATGAACATCCGTCCCTCTGAAATGAAGCCCACAAAACCATGACGCTGCTTTATGTTTTTGTCTCTGTATCCTCAGAGTCCAGAGGCCAGGTCACAGTGACTCAGCCTGGAGCACCATCCAACTATATCCTATTATAATCCCATGTTTGTATCTATTTTCCAATAAATTAGAAAGACAGTTTGGGACAGTTAATTACAAAAAGTTTTGGGTATGACCTTTGACCTCAGCTTCATACTGAACAACAAAAATCAAACAAAAATATGAAGACACAGATCAGCATCAGAAAAAAATCATGATCAAAACATGGCTGTAATTGTATAAACCTATGTTAAGAAAAGATCAATGTGAATTAGAACCAAACCAAAAAACATAGGTGACCCACTGAACACATTTACATATATTTAACTATAACTGCAGATAGGTAACACATTTGCAATAATCAGAATAGTTGTGTCCTACACGCAACTAAAAATTTGACAATTACATTCAGGTTTAAAGTTCATTCCTGACCTTGCATTTCTTCAGCAGATGGAGTCGCCCAGTTTGCATTAAAATGTAGATTTTCAAATTTCCATTCTTCTGAGCATTTTTGGGACTTCTTTTCTGGATTATTTAAAGTTTAAATATTCCATGAGAGTTTGGTGAACTATATCTTCTGATGAAGGTCATGTAATTTGATCGAAAGATCCAGAACAGCTACTTAATGGATCTTATGGTGAAATGATTTTTACTTTGAAGAAAAAACTTTTAGTCCTAATTTTTTAGACCAATAGAGTTTGCTGACGAAACACAGACATGATTTGCTCTACTGTGGAAAAAGAACAGTGTCTTACATAGAACTGTAATGTTAACCATACAGCAATTTAAAAAAAAAGTTTAATTTGTGATTTCAATAAGAAATAACAGTGTCTGACTTTTCAAACTCCTTTCAATGGGACATATTACTATTGAAACATTTGTGAAAAACTCAACCGCTGACAGCAAATCAAGTGATACGAATAAAATATTAAGTAACAAATAGAAGCCAAACAATGAATATCAACCTTTGACAGCAAAGTAAATATGAAGAACAACACGTTCTTTAAGATTCAGTTACACATGAGTATCAATGTGTCTCCACAGCTCAGCAGGAGAGTGACAGTTCTGTGTAACCTCGACCCTGTTATCTATTCTGGTACAGAGACAACATTAGATGGCAGAAATGTGTATTAACATCATTAGAAAATCTGAAACAGTGATTTTGCTCAAACTGTTATGAGAGCAGGAACAATGTAGCTGAAGAGATTATTTGTGCTGGCAAAAATAGATTTTTAATGAGGATATAATACTTTCTATAGCATTTTTAAAGGAGACAAAGCAAGTAATTTCCATAGAGAGCCACTTTGCATCAGCAGCACCATGCTCCAGTGCTCTGGGAGAGTTTATAGTCCTGAGAGTTGAACACTGGATGACTGACAGCTGTCCTTCATGACAACAGAAGCCACAGAAATCCTCCTCATCAAAAAACATGACTTTGATCTGCGTCCTCATCTGGACTCTCCTCTGCTGCTGCTTCACAGGTAAAGTCCAGAGAATCAAACTCCTCTCCTCTATGAACATCCGTCCCTCTGAAATGAAGCCCACAAAACCATGACGCTGCTTTATGTTTTTGTCTCTGTATCCTCAGAGTCCAGAGGCCAGGTCACAGTGACTCAGCCTGGAGCAGTGAGCTCTGCCCTGGGAGGCTCCGTCTCCATCAAATGTAGGACCAGTCAGAATGTAGCTGGTGGGAACCGTTTAGCCTGGTACCAACAGAGAGATGGAGAAACTCCTAAACTCCTCATTTACTATGCTAGCACTCAAGCGTCAGGGATTTTAGGTCGTTTTACAGGCAGTGGATCAAAGTCTGACTTCACTCTGACCATCAGTGGAGTCCAGACTGAAGATGCAGCAGTTTACTACTGTCAGAGTCTCCATTACATCAACAGTCAGCGTGTGTTCACACAGTGAAAAAGCATCGTACAAAAACCTCCCTCAGTCAGACTGAACAGAAACTGAACTGACTGCTGCAGCTGGAAGCTACTGCAGAGACTGATACACTTCACTGAGGACACACACACACACACACACACCATCAATGAGGTTGAAGATTTCACATCTTTTGCTTTAACCACCAACGAACATGTAGCAAAACAACATTACAAAAAAATATGAAATATTCTCCATCACAGCATCCATTCAGATCTTTTTATAATCCCACTGTTTTTTCTGATTTGCCAAATAATCCAGAGTAGCCATCCTGGGAAAGCAGATAAGAAAAGTCTTGTTCATGACCTTTGACCTCAGCCTCATACTGGATTAAAGCAATTTCAACTATATACAATTTCAACAAAATATTACATATTTTAATTGAAAATATAAAGACACAAACAAAATCAGTACAAATATATAAACTTAAATCATAAAAATTCAAAAGAAAGAAGTAACCTTCTTGATATAACTATATCCGCATGTACTGTATATAAAAAATATCGAATAACACATTTTCTCCAACATGCAAATCAAAACTCCACAAACACACTGAGACTAAATGTTTATTCTTAACCTTGGAAACGGGACCTTTTAACCTTGGAAAAAAACTCACCACAACATCCATCCACTACCTGTTGTGGAGCTTTCAATCACATCACATGATCTTCTTAGCAGATAGAGTCACCCAGTTTTCAGAGAAATGTAGATTTTCAAATTCCTATTTCTCTGAGCATTTTTAGGACTTCATGTCCATGTTGGCCCTGTGATGGATTGGCAGCCTGTTAAGGGTGTACCCTGCCTTTCGCTCAATGTCAGTAGGGTTTGGCTCCAGAACCCCTGTGACCCTGTACGCAGGATATGCGGCTGATGATGAATGGAGGACCACGTTAGCTTTAAAGTTAAAATATTCCATGACAGGTGGGCGAACTCCATCTGCTGAGGAAGATCATGTCATAAAAACAGAAATGTAACTGACTAACTAATGTAACAGTAAAGTAAACTTCCATGTTTTCTGGTTGGAGTTTCTCGAGGAAGCGCTCTGAGATTGTCGGCCTTAGCATACCCTTAAGAACCCAACACTACTTTACTTAAAGAAATTTCCATATTACAGACACGTAAAGATCTCAAACCTACATTGATATTAATGTCACTAATTATTGTAAGAAACCATATTTCCATATTATATGTAGAGGATACTGAAAATGACAAGTTTTTATCCTCTACATGTAAATATGTAAATATGTAGATCACTGCTCTCAGCACTGAGGGGGAAACACCATGATATGTTGAGGACAGCTACAGCTCACTGACTCTGTGTGTTTGCATATGTGTCCTGCCTCTCTGCTCCCAGCCGTTAAGAGGCCAGTGTTGATCAGTGGCTGTCCAGGCCTTTCAGAGCCACTGACACGCCGGCAGCACAATGATGATGTGTTTCACATTTGGACACTAAAGGGACTTCCAGGTGTGCATAAGTTTAAAATAACTCCTTTACTTTCTTTTTCTGTAAAAACAGAAACACAAGCACATCAGCAGAACGTTGTCTCTACGTACAGCAGGCTGTTTACGTCTACTGACTGATGTGTGTGCCCTCCTGTCTAACCCGAAGGACCCCACACACTGTGTGAGCCTTACTCATTATACCCATAAATTGACCTACTAAAATATTACAGTTGTTATTGCAGAAGAACTTATACTGTACATACTAAAGCAAAATCAAAACAATTAACACGATACGTTGTGGGTGCCCACTGTTATGTATTCATCAATATGCCTAACAGAGTCCATTAACAAGGCCAACATTACTGTGGGTCCCACACTCTCCCCTCCAAAATAAATGTCATCTCGACATTAAGGATTTCCCAGAGTAATTTGGTCTATAACTGGTGGGTTATAGTGGCAGGTTGTATGGGAGCCAGTCTTTCAGGATACTTTCTGTTTAACCACAGTCTTTGACAGGACATGTATCTCCCTTTTTATGTCACGTGTCAGCAGCAGACATCACTGACCAGGTGATATCTGGAACACTACGCTCATGTGGGCTATGTATCTTAGACTGAAAAGTTTTGACCCTTTTTCTACCCCATAACCCATTTCACAGACTCACATATACTACTGTATGCTTTGCATATGTCACAGTGTTCTTCTATGTGTCACTGGTCTGTATTCTGGTACTTTATTCCTTAACTAACATAAAAAACTTACAAGATAAATTTAACATTAACATTTTCCTTCAGCCTCGAGTGCTACTATGAACTTTTCTTTATTAAAACTATCACAACAATAAATTGAACGTGACTATGAACTTGTGTCTTTCATTTTTAGCTGTAAATATCACTTGTCTCTGTATGTGACTGATGGTTGACCTAATGTGTTGTATGTGAGTGTCTTTGTTGAAAAGGATATTTTCTTGTGGAAGATGACAGTGGCTCTGGATCTCTCTCGTCTGCTTCGTCAGATGACGACACTGGTTCCGCCCCTGCTGTTTCTCCAGTGTCCACCTCTGGTTCCATCCTGCATTCTTCACCCTGGTCTGGACACTCAGCATTTTCCTATTATTCATTTTTGGCTTCCTTTTTTCCATTTTCTTTACCTGCTTATCTCCTTCAACGGACATGTCGCAGGGCAGCAGCAGGTTCCCATGCTGGACTCTAGTCTTTCCTGAGCCTTTCTCACAATCCTTATGTTTCCTGTCAGTTTTGACATGGACTTGTTCCTCCCAATAAGACCTGAGCTTCCCGGGTCCCCCTCTGTCCCTGAAGTTCCTTACTAGTACTCTGCAACCTGGCTGCAGTTCTGCTCCATAAGTCTTCCGGTCATACTGCTTCTTTGTTCTGTTCTGCTCCTTCTGAGCTCCCTTTGATGCCAGCCTGTGTCTCTCTTGCATCCACCTCCTCCGCTTACTGGCATATTTGCTGTGAGAAGTGCTCTGGTCACCGGTCGTCAGAAACATGATGTCTACAGGTAGTCGAGGATTTCTGCCATAGAGGTGGTAGTATGGGGCAAATCCTGTCGCTTCACTTCACGTACAGTTATACGCATGCACGACCTTGGCCAAGGAGCTCTTCCAATCCGACTTGGCTTCCTCCATCGGTTTCTGAGAACAGAAAGGAGTGTTCGATTAAATCTCTCTGCCTGACTGTTTCCAGCTGCATGGTACGGTGTTGTTCATGAGCCTTGGATGCCACAGTATTCCACTAACTTGGAAAACAGCTTGTTCTCGAACGCCTTTCCTTGATCATGATGAAGCTTGGCAGGAAATCCAAACTTGAGCACAAAATCTTCAAAGATCTTTTCAGCTGCTGTTTTTTGCTGACTTGTTGGTGCATGCATATGTCTGAGCAAAGCGCATAAAATGATCTATAATGACCAGAATGCACTCATATCCTCCTTTACAGCTTTCTAAATGCAAGTTGTCGATCGATACCATCTCAAAGTGGTGTGTTGTCTTGCTTGTTCGGACGCCTCCATTTCAGACAACTACACACCTTTGTCAGGTAGTGGTCCACATCCCTTTGCATGTGTGGCCAACAGAATTGATCACAGTGTCCGCTCTACTCTGAGGTGCCCCATTTCCTTGTGTAGCTCTCTGTAGATCTGCGGGTGATATTTTTCTTATTATAGAGTTGTGTCATTTGTTAACATACCAAGTTTGGTGATTCTTGGTACAAACAACTAAGATAATTGTTCTTGAAATATCCCACTTTTTAACAACAATTTACATTTACATTTACTCGTTTGGCAGACGCTTTTATCCAAAGCGACTTACATTTGAAGAACGACTTACAAGTATCAACAGAGCATCAAATATAAATCTACAACTGACAATACATACTAGTAAGAGTGGCAGTAAATACTAGAAAGAGCTCATAGTAGGCTACATATCACATCAATGGGTATAATACAAATACCTAGGGAAGGAAGTAAGAGTTAACAGAAAGTGCAATCAGAACAAAAAGTGCAGTCAATACAAGATAATTGTAGGGATAGAAGAAGAAGAGTACAGGAAGTGCATGTTAGAGGTTTGTTAGTTAGAGGTGTTATAAGAGGAAGTGTTCTCAGAAGAGCTGAGTTTTCAAGAGCTTCTTGAAGTTAGAGAGGGACGCCCCTGCTCTGATGGCGTGTGGAAGCTCGTTCCACCATCGTGGTGTCACAGATGAGAACAGTCGGAACTGGGATCGCTTTGTGTGAAGGGCTGGCAGAGCCAGGCGCCGTTTGTTGGAGGAGCGTAGAGGCCGAGAAGGAACGTAGGTTTGTATAATGGAGTTTAGGTAGATGGGTGCAGACCCGGTGGTCACTCTGTATGCAAGCATTAGTGACTTGAATTTGATTCTGGAGGCCACGGGGAGCCAGTGGAGGTCACTGAGTAATGGAGTGACATGAGTCCTTTTGGGCTGATCAAATACCAGACGCGCTGCTGCTTTCTGAACCATTTGTAAGGGTTTCACCGCACAAGCTGGAAGACCTGCTAGGAGGGCATTGCAATAGTCGAGGCGAGAGATAACCATGGCCTGTACCAGAAGCTGGGTGGCATACTGAGTGAGGTAGGGCCTGATTTTCCTTATGTTGTATAGAGCAAAGCGGCATGACTTAGAGACAGCAGCGACATGGTCTGAAAAGGACAGTTGATCATCAATCATGACACCCAAGTTTCTCACGACCTTGATTTGAGTGATGGTTGAGGAGTCAATTTGTAGTTTGATGTTATGGGAAACGGATTGCTTGGCTGAAATGACCAAGAGTTCAGTCTTGGAGAGGTTTAGTTGAAGGTTGCAGGCCTTCATCCATATATATATGTCCGAGAGACAGTCTGTAATTCGTGCCGAGACAGTGGGATCGTCTGGCGGGAAGGATAGGTAGATTTGCGTATCGTCTGCGTAGCAGTGGTAAGAGAAGCCGTGTGAGCGAATGATCGGCCCCAGTGAGGTGGTGTAAATTGAGAAGAGCAGGGGCCCTAGCACTGAGCCTTGGGGCACGCCTGTGGAGAGGCAGTGGGAGGAGGATAATTGTCCTTACCACAAGACATTGTAGGAGCGCCCAGAAAGGTAGGATTTGAACCGCAGGAGTGCTTTACTCAAGATGCCCATTGCTGAGAGAGCGGATAGCAGGATCCTGTGGTTGACTGTATCAAAGGCAGCTGATAGGTCAAGCAGGATGAGAACCGAGGATTGGGCTGCAGCTTTAGCTGACCTTAGGGCTTCTGTCACAGACAGAAGAACCGTTTCAGTAGAGTGGGCACTCTTAAAGCCAGACTGATATGGATCTAGGAGGTCATTCCTTGAGAGGTATTCTGAGACCTGTTTGAACTGCCCGTTCAAGAGTTTTGGATAAAAATGGTAGAAGAGACACCGGTCGATAGTTCTCAACTTGAGTAGGGTCAAGTGAGGACTTTTTGAGCAAGGGTGTAACCCGAGCCCTTTTGAAGGTGGTCGGGAAGGTTCCTGAAGCCAGAGAAGTGTTTATCATGTGAGTGATTGCCGGGACCACAGTAGGAGATATGGCTTGGAGGAGATTTGTGGGAATTGAGTCCAGTGGGCATGTTGTTGGACGGCTACGAGTCAAGAGTTCTGATACTTCACTCTCTGTGAGAGGAGTAAACGAGGAGAGTGAAGAACCACTGGCCTGGGAGGGCAGAGGAAAAGATGTAGTAGGACTGCTACATTGGTTAAGTTTGAATGTTTCAGAGAATTGGCTAGTTATAGCCTCCACTTTGCCTGTGAAGAAGGCAGCAAAGGTATCAGCAGACAAGTTTGTGGGTGGTGGAGGGGGAGCCGGATTTAATAGAGCTTTAATAGTGGAAAATAATTTCCTTGAGTCAGTGGCACTGCTAATTCTGTTATTATAAAACGCAGTTTTGGCAGCACTGATGCTTGTCGAGGAGGATAGGAGTAATTGGTAGTCCGGTCAGTAGGGTCTTTGGTTTTTCGCCATTTTCTTTCAGCGGCTCTGAGATCAGTACGTTGCCCCCGGATGGTATCAATTAGCCACGGCTGGGACTGGTTTGGTCGAGCAGGCTTGGTGGATAGACACAGGCTATCTAGGCACGAGCTTAGTGTGGAGCACAGAGATTGTGTGGCATCATTGACCTCAAGTGAGGAAAAAGTGCTGAGGGAAGGTAGAGCAGAAGCTACCACTGAGGCAAAGTGAGCGGAAGACAGGTTGCGGCGGTGAGACCAACGGTGTTGGACCAATGGGCTTTTCCTGTGAATGAAATAGTGGTCTGACACATTTAGAGGTGTGACAGTTAGTTAGAGCAACCTTTATATGTAAAAATAGTGGGGCACCAACCATTTCAAAAAAGTAAAACTACAATACACTCTCTTGCTTCTGTGTTTTTTAAGATTTAAAATTTTAACAACAAACAGCATGGCTCCACAAAACACTTAACAAGAGAGAGCGAGTGAGAGAGCGCGTGCGAGAGAGGAGTGCATTGACACAAGTTAAAGTATCACTGTCACAAAACTAAATTAACATTGCAATATTTAAGCAGACAAGCTCAAAACAAATGAGCCTAAAGGGCCAGAAGCAAAGAGCAGTGAGCTCAACACCACTGAAGTCAACAACCACATGCGTAGACAACGTTTTAGGGATCTAGAGATCCTGTGATTGTGATAATTGTTATTTAAAGGAGAACTACAGATGCAACAACAAGATGCGTTTAGCAACTTAGCCATTGTTTAAATTCACCTAATAGTGTTTCAGACGGCGAGCTGTAGTTTCACGCTGAAGTCCCGCAGGAACTCCATTCATTGTTGCCGGAAAAAAGGTAAATAGCATCGGAGTTGCTCACAAGAGGCACAAAGACACGGGTTTGCTTCTGGGAAAATTTACTTTTAAGAAGCTTCCCAATGGAAAATTCGACTAAGGTTGTTTGCACCTTGTGCAATGCGGAATTAGTTTACTGTAGGAGTTCTTCCAGTCTCAAGTACCACCTAAACGCAAAGCACATCACACGCTACACACAAGTACATCTTATTGAACATGATTTTTTTCATCACCAATTATCATAGTAGAACAGCTTTCTCAAGCAGTTTGTGATGCATTTTGGAAACAGGAGAGGAGCTCCTGGTCTAATGCACCACCTGGCTTGAAATCTGGCTTGAAACCCGTTCGCACACATATTCTGAATGCCTTCGGCAGAATTCAAATGAGCCATTTTAATCTAGATTAATGTAGATTAATTTCAAGATTACAGTGAGATTAAACTAGATTAAAAAAAATCATCTATGCCCACCACTAGTATTTACACTATGAAGTATGTCAAAATGCACTGCACTATAAGTACCTGGATGGTGCACTCATAACGGCCAAAAAGTTGAGTGTGGACACTTCTCACACTAAACAACGTGGGCAGGGCCAACAAGAAGCGAAGAGTGGAAAGCAGCAGAGAGAGAGGCCAACAACAGAATGTCTTTTACAAGTTTCGTACACTATTTCATCACTAAATGCACTTCTGAGAAGCCAGCTGTCCGCTCACAGAGCCCTCTGCTCCCGCAGTGATACAGACAGCTACAGCCAACGCAGCAGAGACTCCAGCAACAACAGCAGAGGAAAACGCAGCCGTAAGATTGTTTTAATGTTCGTACCAGTGTTATTCTGTCATTACACTTGAGTAATTTAAATTAAATGAAGAGACATCTGGTACAGAAAATTCTTGGCTTGTGAAACTTAAAATATAAGTAAACACTAATATACCAAAGCAAATTGCTTGTAAGGTTAAACTTGGCAATAAACCTGATTCTTAGCATTTATTCTGTGTGACAAAGCCTGGCTGTTATTTAGGAGCATTTCCATCCATTTTTCTTCAAATTTCAATAACAACTTATGTTTAAGCGAGTTAACATTACAACTTAAGTTATTCCTATAAATCCGGGGTATTTAATTAGAATTCAAAGAGGTCCAGTTAGAGAAAATTTCCCGAAGCAAAGGTCCGGAACATCATAACGACTAACTAATAACATATAGTTGTATCAACATATATGTTTTTAGTCAACAACTGACAATATTTCAACAATATTCAGTTTTCACATCAAACAGGAGGGATAACAATAAAAAATACTCTAATAATAAATTCTAAATTTAAGTAAACTAAAATAAAGTTCTTAATTTAGAGGTATTATAAAAGTGTAACTTGATGAAGTGTAGACTTAACCAATTTTATACTAAACATCTATCTCTTCTCTCATTCGCCTCCTCCCTCCGTATGTTTCTAAAACGTCTCCGGTGTATCGCACTCGCGGACTCGCAATGCACAGATTTGATTGGCTGAGCAGCATCACATGACGCGATTAGAGCACATGCGATTGGTCTGAGAATTTTCTGGGCCGTTAAATCAGTACAGTAAATGCTACAAAAGCTGCGCGGGTTAAAAAAAGAAACGCTCCGTCACGAGGTAGTAATTTTCTATAATAAATCGGCTGTAGGTCGGCGGTCCGGAGAGGACAGCGACTGGGTCCGGGTCCGGACCGTGGGCCGCCTATTAGTGACCTCTGCTATAAATATACAGCATATCCACCTCCTCAAAAATAGAGTAGATCTCCTTTACCCATGGGGACCTATGAACCAGCGGCGTCGTTAGCCCTGGGGGTCCGGGGCTATAGCCCCGGATGTTTTTTGAAAAGCCCCGGATCTCTGAAGGATTTTGAAAAAACAAACAACAAAAGACCGAAAAATGAACTTCATTCGCTTAACCACCGTTATGTGCGCGGGAGCGAGCGAGAGGCGGGCAAAATGTGGCCTATTTAAATGTTGAGGAAGGGAAAAAGTTGCACTATAAAGTTGCCGGTGCAGCAAAGAGCCTCAATATTACAGACTTTTCTTTTGTGCTGCTGTTACTTCTAGCTGACGGGTAGGTACATCTAATGTACTTTTAATTTCGCTACATTTTCCATTCATACCTTTTATAACTAAACCAGTTTGGAATCTGCATTTTGCTTCATTGACTGAAATGAGCGCATCCAGGCTGTGCGCGCAGTTACGCAGTAAAGCGCTGGTCGGGCGTTCGTCATTCAGAGCTGGACAGATGGAAACATTAAGAAAATCAGGCAAATATCTTTTCAGTTTAATTAAGCTTTAATGTTCTACTAATACAACTGAAACCCAGTGAGCTACACCATGGACCTGTGACCGTGTTGGAAAGCAGCCTCTTTAACAGGTCGGCAAGTGTTAACTTTCACTTTCCATTAACGGCGCATTAAAAGCGTCTGTAGTCTCTGCAGAGCAAATGAAGTCTACACACCGTAAGATCTGTGTCAGATGATCACTGCATTGACTGAGATATATTAAAAGTGTCCTGTTGTTGAACAGAGCATCGCTTTGGACATCAGCCTGTTTCTTTAATACACATCGGTTACTATTTGTTTTATAGCGATGTCCGATGGTGAGTCCATAAACAGAATGTCGCCGGTGAAACTGATCTTTTACTCAGCAGAGAGAGATCGAGCAAATGGATGGATAAAATAGTCCTGTTGGGCTTTACGCATGACGCACAGCTTCCTCTGTATGCAGGTTTACCTGCTTCAACAACGAGCTGCTCTGGACGGTGTTACTGCCACAATAATTCTTGTTGCGTTGTGAAGATTATAGATGCTTCAGGAATAATCAGGAGAAACAGTAACTTTTTTATATTTTTTCTTTTATTAATTATTTATATAAATTACAGAATTTGATTTGCATAAATGGCCCTAGCATTTGCTCCTTTAAAAAATGAATTACTAATTTAATAAGTATAACTTTGAGCTGCACATTATCAGAGCTTCTGAAGTTCAAGTGTGTCTCATAACATTATGACTTTAAATGTCAGAGAACAAAAATGTGGGAGCGATTCTGAATGTGCAGAAAGTTTTGAACATGAGCAGAAAACCTTATAAAAAGATTTAAGTCCAGTCAATGACTGAATTAAAATGAATAAATTTATCGCTGAGATGAGAAGGAACCACTGACATATTATGTTATATGTTATGACATGTTATGTTATATGTATGGGGCTGATTGTTATGTGATGTTGTTATGTGATACGTATGATGCTTTGGTAATAGTGTTTTACAGTCATGCCAATAAAGCGAATTGAAATTGAAATTGAATTGAAATTTAAAGAAGTTAGTTCCACAAACACAAAAGAGGACGGAGACTCAACAGGGATCATATTAAATAAGTTGATCTGCAGGAGAAACAGTAACTTTTTTATATTTTTTCTTTTATTAATTATTTATTAGTGGTGGGCCGTTATCGGCGTTAACGGCTGCGTTAACGCGAGGCTCTTATCGGGCGACAAAAAAAATATCGCCGTTAATCTATTCTCAAAGTTGGGTTGGGAGCTGGGTCTATACTCACGCAAGCTATGATGACTTTCACCTTGATATTTTAGCGCCGAATTGCACTGTAGGGGGCGAGATAGCTTTCGATCCTGTGTGTCTGCCTACTGTGAAATTACCACATCAAACGTGACGTGCTAACATGGATGCAGCTGTTGCTGCGTTCAATTTACCTCGGAGGGCGGAGCTGGGAATGACGTCACACCCGAGTTTACGCCGTTCCGGTTACAACCTCGCTCGGCCAGCTGTTTGTTTACAACTAGCCAGGTTAGTTATTGATACGCCGGTTGATTAAAAAACGCATTGTGCGGTATTTACTGAGCCGCCGGTGTTGTGCCGAATTCTGCCTGCTGAGAATTGCATGCACCCCACGGGTGCTAACGGTCATCTATGCTGAGAAAAGAGGTGGATGCAAATCTCGGCAGGGAGCCTACAAAAACTGATCTGCCGAATTATGCATCCACCTCTTTAGGTCCTTCTCAGACACTTTGCTGTGCTCATTGATCAAACAGCTTTATCGCCACATATATGTACTGAATGTGAAGGAATGGTCCTTCTAGCCTACTAAGTGTATTAAAATATTAAAGACTCTAAACGTTCATAAAATATATACTTCAAATCAATTTATCACCATTGATGAAGTCCACAAAGAATTTTACAGCATTTAAAAGCATTATTTGCAGGTGCATGCAATTCTCTGCAGCCAGGCAAAACTCGGCACAACACCTGGTTTGCACCTTGTGCAATGCGGAATGATTGCACAAGATTTATTTTCATCACCAATTATCATAGTAAAACAGCTTTCTCAAACAGTTTGTGATGCATTTTGGAAACAGGAGATGAGCCCCTTGTCTAATGCGCTACCTGGCTTTAAACCTGGCTTGAAACCTGTTCGCACATATATTTTAAATGCCTTCGGCAGAATTCAAATGAGCCATTTTAATCTAGATTAATCTAGATTAATTTTGAAATTAATCTAGATTAATCTAGATTAAAAAAATTAATCTATGCCCACCCCTATTATTTATATAAACATTTACTCATCTTAATAGAACAGTGTTTCCACTTTAGTTCCAGTAGCTGTAAAGGAGGATTGTTAATGTTTAGTAAGTGCATAATAAAGGACTTATTAGGCTTTATAAGGCATTAATATAAACCTGTTATAGTCTGATTACTGCCGTTAAACATCTAGTTACAAGTGGTCTATAAACTGCTGACACATTAACAATAAGGGCTCATATTTATCTTACTAGCCAATAATTAGTGTGTTGCAGTATTATTAAAATTATTTAAGTCTCATTAATGTTATTAAACATTGTATTAGTGTTTATAACAGGTGTAGAAACCATTAACAAGAGCCCAAAAGTGTCTTATAAGCAATAATAAATGATTTATTAACACTTATATGGAAAATAACTTAAAATTACATAAAACTTGACTTGCGATTGTTTAAAAAATTGTGAAGAAGTTCAAAGGTTAGAATGTTTTCTTTTAAATTCTTTTTTTGCTTTGATGTTTAGAATGTCATGACATCATCAAATCTGCTCTGCAGGCTTGAGTATAAAAGACCCAGGTGTTGGTCAGTTTTTCTCAGAAGATCTCTCCCTGCTGACACGACGGCACAAACTTTAGAAAGGTTTCTTTCCCACGTAATCAGAACTGTTAATTCCACAAACGTCAAGCACACTTAACAGATTCTGCTGAACCTTTTTATATTAGAACAGAACAGACACTGTATTGTCCCAGAGGGGAAATTTATCTTAGGCACAGTGCTTCTCAGCAAAGCTCTTCCAAAGTGCAAGTGTTTCTAGAGCAATTTTATTTATTGCCTGTTGTTTTTTTAACTGTTTCTAGTTTTTCTGTGGTTTGCACTAATAAGTCGTAGCAAAGGCTTTTTAATTGTAGAGACAAGCCGATAATATGCCTGTAACCAGACATACGATCAGGCATCAGCCCATTATGGAGCTGCTTCGTCCAATTGTCCAGTCACACCTGGTCAAGCTGCGGTTGGACGACTGTACCATGGTGCCATTCGAGGGCATTACAAAGGACACAAAAATGATCTTACAAGACATGTGTGTTGAGATTATAAACGCCATGTCTGTACATGTTTGGAAGAAATTCCTACTAAGTCTGGCTCACATGACGGACTTACATTTGACTGAAAGCCGTTCCAAATCAAGCAGAATGGCTTCTTTTTGTAATGCCATCGGGGGGGACGTCTTAATACCGAAAAAACTGGGTGAAATCGTTCCATTGATTCTTATGGCAGTGATGGGTATTAAAGATGCCATTGAGGTACGTAACAGCCCTTACGCCAAGAATCTGGCATTCACCGTGGTGATTGAAATCAAGGAGAGGATATCTGCAGAGCTCAGAGGTTCTGGGGCACACAGCAGCAGGACTGTTCAAAGCAAACAGCTCGGGCTTTACTCAGACATGCACGAACAGACATTAGACCTCCTGGTAAGAGGTGCCTACAATGTTGTTCTGATGTCTAAAAACATCTCCACACCGACCGCAAATGTTAACATGGCTGGTCACCAAGGACCAAAACAAATTTTGGAGGACCAGGAGGAGTCTGAGAAGGAAGTCTGGTTTGACACCATTACTGATCTGAATGATCACGTATTGGAAGAGGTGTCATTTGGGCAAAACCTTGTGGTTACACCCACCAACGCCACAATGAGCAATGAGGGGAATATGGCCAAACACAATCTATATAAGCCCAGCCCTGCAGCTGAAGCCGATGAAAGTGCTTCTGACACAACAGCAACTACCAACGAACCCAAGATCGTCTCCCTGGAAGCTGCGATCCCTGATGATCCAGCTAGGAATGAAAGAAATGAAACACCTGCTTCTCAGTCAACAGCAACTACCAACGAACCCAAGATCGTCTCCCTGGAAGCTGCGACCCCTGATGATCCAGCTAGGAATGAAAAAGATATAACACCTGCTTCTCAGTCAACAGCAACTACCAACGAACCCAAGATCGTCTCCCTGGAAGCTGCGACCCCTGATGATCCAGCTAGGAATGAAAAAGATGAAACACCTGCTTCTCAGACATCAGCACGCCCAGGCCAGGTGTGGGACAAATTTAGTTGCTACATCATGGTGTCTGGGGTGATCCGGCATATAAACAAAAATATGTCCATTAATCTGCCTACTGATGATGTCAAAACCCTCATCAATACACTGGGAGACACGCTTTGGGCAGAAACAGCAGGCTCTGCCTTCGATGTCATGCCAGATGTTGAAAGAACAGTGAAGGCCGTGCACAAGGATCTGTGCAAGAAGAAAAAGGCAGAATTGCTGCTCAATAATTCTTTGACGTACAGAGACATAATTGAATCTGTGACAACAAACCTGGTGAGACCAAAGAAGAGGAGCTGTGTTGCCCGGTTCTTCAGATGTGTTTTCAAGCCATTCTCATGCTGCTTCAGCTGTGTACGCACAGACTAATCGTGGGCAACAACTAGTTGTGACTTTGAGTGTTCGGAAGACAAGAAATGAATGAGTACAGACCATTTTAGGAAATGTGATTGTGTGACAGAAGCCAGCGAAGCTGTGCAGTAAGTAGACCTCACTCCCCGACACCTTAAGAGACACACCGGGGACCAAGGCTAGTGCCCATGGACATCAGGCTCGTCGTGAGCGTGTCCACCTCCCGTATCAGAGGTCACCGGTTCGAGTCAGGACTTTGCAGTACGTTCTCGGAAGCAGCCGGTTACATCGGTGCCGTGACCTGGATGGGAGTGAGGTTTAGGGGGGTGAGTGTGACGGAAGCCAGCGAAGCTGTGCAGTAAGTAGACCTCACTCCCCGACACCTTAAGAGACGTACTGGCGACCGACGCTTCTGCCCATGGGTTTTAGCCTCCTGGTCAGTGTTGAGTTAGGCAGGTGCCACGGGGTTTGCTTTAATTGTTGTCAGTGCACCAGGGGTTTGCTTGCTGCGCTCATCAGTAAGGTGAGTTAAAGGTACTCTAGTTATCGGGCGCCATTGTGGTTATGAGTCCATGATCCTAGCCTGGTCTGTTACGCAGCTTTATTCTTGTCAAGTTCGAACACTCAAGAGAAAGTATGGAAAGAAAAACAATGCTTAATAAAAATAAGAGAAAAAAATAATTCACAATTGCTTAATCAAAATAAGAGAAAAAATAATTCACAATTTTTATATTATTTTTATTATTATACACACACACACACACACACACACATATATATATATATATATGTGTTGTTCAGATTATCCGTTAATCTCTTCTCAAAGTTGGGTTGGGAGCTGGGTCTATACTACGCAGCTATGATGACTTTCACCTTCATATTTTAGCGCCGAATCGCACTGTAGGGGGCCAGAACGAGTCTTTGAACCTGTGTTTCTGCCTACTGTGAAATAACCACATCAAACGTGACGTGCTAACATGGATGCAGCTGTTGCTGCGTTCATTTACCTCGGAGGGCGGAGCTGGGAATGACGTCACACCCGAGTTGATGCCGTTCCGGTTCCAACCTCGCTCGGCCAGCTGTTTGTTTACAACTAGCCAGGTTAGTTATTGATACGCCGGTTGATTAAAAAACGCATTTCTTTGGTTCATTACACAACTCCATCCTGGGATCCGACAGAGAGAACACAAGCAGCCTGTTGGATCAGCTGCACCATTAAGTCAAACGCCCGTAAGTGCCAGACGGGCCCAAGATATGTGATGACGAACACACACACACACACACACACACACACACACACACACACACACACACACACACACACACACACACACACACACACACACACACACACACACACACACACACACACACACACACTATAAAATAGTGACTGCAGCACCATCCATTACTCACATGGGCGTAAATCTACACATGCACACCTAAATTTATATACAGACTCATCCATTTACCTCGGAGGTCGGAGCTGGGAATGACGTCACACCCGAGTTGAGGCGTTCCGGTTACAACCTCGCTCGGCCAGCTGTTGGTTTACAACTAGCCAGGTTAGTTATTGATCACCGGTTGATTAAAAAAACGCATGTGCGGTATTTCCTCACACTAACTGTAGCAACACGTCCACAGACAGCTGTTGGACAGCACTTTGTGTACGAACATTTCTGAAGCCGCCGGGTTTGCTTCTGGGAAAATTTACTTTTAAGAAGCTTCCCAATGGAAAACTCGACAAGACTAAGGTTGTTTGCACCTTGTGCAATGCGGAATTAGTTTACTGTAGGAGTTCTTCCAGTCTCAAGTAGCCTACCACCTAAACGCAAAGCACATCACACGCTACACACAAGTACTGAACATGATTTATTTTCATCACCAATTATCATAGTAGAACAGCTTTCTCACGCAGTTTGTGATGCATTTTGGAAACAGGAGATGAGCCCTGGTCTAATGAGCCACCTGGCTTGAAACCCGTTCGCACACATATTCTGAATGTCTTCGGCAGAATTCAAATGAGCCATTTTCATCTAGATTAATCTAGATTAATTTCAAGATTACAGTGAGATTAATCTAGATTTAAAAAATTAATCTATGCCCACCACTAATATTTATACATACAATGCATGGTAACTTAGAGGTAACGTTAATGCATTGTAGTATATCGAGTGACTAGCATCACAGAAGTTACTGTCTTGTTTGGTGTGACACTGGTGTGTGTATGTGTGTGTGTGTGTGTGTGTGTGTGTGATGAGAGAGAGAGAGAGAGAGAGATTTAAGAACTTAACAGCTTTCTCAAAAAGTTTTGACACGACTTTGAATTCCTCAACTATCAATGATGTGTACTGAAATCAGTTGATGTGTGTGAGGCAAAGGAAAAAAGCATAATATGAGTACTTTAAGTAAAAATCTATCTACCTTTGCAGTTTTAACCTTTAAAAACTAATGCCAAAGAACATCGCAACTTTCATCGCAACTTTTTAGAAAAGCGGCCGCAACATCAGGAATTTTAGGCCGCAACAATCACAAAAAAGGCCCGCGAAATCCTGGAGGGACTGCCTATCTTGACCTTTCCTCTTGTGGACACAGGGGCTGTGATCCTGCACAACAAAACATCCCCACACTACCATGGATAGTTGTGGTGCCACAAGTTGCAGAATCTGTGGTATGGATCCCGTCCACACGATGCAGCACGCAGGTGGACCGCGGATTGATTGCTAAGTCTATGATGATTTATCCTGTTTGACCTCAAAATATTCCTTTATTCTGGAAATGTCAGAGAACCCAGTTAGATTCTGAATGTGCAGAACTTTGAACATGAGCAGAAAACCAAAAATATCAAAATGTTCTTAAATATTCACCTAAATTCAGCAACATGGACGATCAAAAGAGCAATCACTCGTAACATCTGAAGGCAGAATTGCAGCCTTCAAGTCATTTAAAAGAAACAGTGAAATAAAAATACAGCCCCCTCTGGGCGACCTGAATATTTACATAAATAATTTCCACAATAAATGGATGCAGAAAATTGTGCAAAAAAACACCAGAATACAGGAAACTAAGTGTTTAACATTCAAAATTTTATGGGGGAGGACCCCCAGACCCCCTGGTTCATAGTGTCGCAGTTTTATTGTTAAATCAGCCTACTTGATTTAGACCCAACATTACTTAGCAGACAGGACACAGTTAATAGTGTTGTTTGTTGTGCCATATAAGTAAAGCATGTTTACTGTTGCTTTAATTCTTGGTGGAGGGTCAATTATTATGTCAAGATATGAAGTTTTATGGGCTGGGCTAAGCCCCCAATGTTTCAAGATCCTAACAACGCCCCTGCTATGAACGTTGCTCCACTTAAATACTCTCTTAATTACTCTGTCCTCTGCCATTCTGATTAGGCGGTTCCATAGTCGTATCATTCAGTATAGGAGAACACAAGCATCATAAAGTCGAGTATATGTAGAATATCCCAGATCCTTACAAATTTTCAGTTTATTGATAACTGATCCTAGAGCTCTCCCGCTAGAATCGAAGAGAGACTTCATACCAACCTGGTAAGCATTTCTATTGAAATTAGCAATTTAATGTCAACTTACCTCCATCTAGCTTGTACACGTTACAGCTGAGTGCTGCTTGAAGTCGGAGCGGTCAATGCAAACCCATGATTGGTCAGTCGAACCCAATAGAATCTCTTATTTTGACCGTTTTTGGAGTAGTATGTAGCTGCAGTCCGGAGGGTGCAGTTTCAGGACCGCAATTTTAGGACCGGAACTGCATTTCTAGGACTCTTGTTTACTTTGATACTGCCTAGCTAGCTACTTATGTTACTCTTGACAGCCTCCCGAAGCCATTTACCCTTACCATAACAATCACAGAGTGTGTGCCTAAGCTTAAGTTATTAATTATGTGCATGTCGACTGGTTAACCCTACAGCTGTGCTAGCAGCCAGGGTTTACCTCCTTCGTTTTGCCGCATTATATGACGAAAGAATTACAGTCCTAGAACTGTGGTCCTAGGATTGCAGGGGTCCTGAAACTGCAGCCTCCGGTACTGCATCTACATAATATTTCATTTTTGACTTGCAAAAATTTTCAAATTGCAAAACTTTCACACTTGAAAAACAGTTTGACCTGAAAAACTTTCTGACTTGTAAGGAGAAGTTTTTGACTTGAAATCAAAGAGGACATATAACTATTTTTTTGTGACAACAAAAAAGGCCTGTTTATTTTTAATTACAAACTTGATTTGTCATTGAATTGCGATAAATATGCTTTCAAAACATTTTTTTGTTTCTTGCAATAAAAAGACACAAAAATACCTTAACTGACTTGAAAAGAATGTGTAGTACAATAACACTTCCACAAGAGAGCAGCACTCCATCACAACTGAACACTACACATGGGACTATGACAAAAAATAACCTTTGTTGTAGATCTGAGTCTGTGATAATTGTGTTTTGATAGATAGCTTGTGTCATAAAATGTAAGAATTAATTTAGGTAGCCTACTCAAATATGAAATTTCCCTGCAATAAATCTCAGCAGTGATTAAACAAAATGGAATCGATGTTTATAATGTTTTATATTTTTTTTTTGTTGTAAGACACAGAGAGCTTCTCCTCACTGTTCTGGGACGACTCGACCCAGGAGAGTTGGCTGCTAGTGTGTTGGTCTTCCTCAGATTGGATGAAACTGGTTTCACTTCCCTTTTTGAACTCAGTAACCATGGCAACCGATAGCCATCACTGCTGAACCATGAAAACAGATGGTTTTCAGTAGGCCTACTAAAGATAAAAAGTTATAACTGGCACAGTTTTATGTATATTCTGTGTATATTCTTTATTCTTAAATAACATATTTCACATATAGTAAAGACTGTAATGCTTTTATTGTTTTCTCTGTCTTAACCGTCTTAATTTTGCTTCTTGTCTCAAGCAAAAACCCCTTGAGGACGCCATGTTTGTCCATTTCATGTAAGTAAGTATCAACAATGAAATGTTCAAATGTACAATATTAACTATTGAACTACTTTTTCAAACAAACTGATGAAACACAAAACAACATGCCACAGGGCTTTAAAATCATTAGATTGGGAAAAAGATCCAATAGTGCATATTGAAACCTGAATCAAAAGAAAATGGCCAGAATATTAAAACTTTGAAAAAGTTTTTTCTTCATACACAGTGATTTGTTGTCCTACAATAAGTTGATAAGAATGTCTAAAATGTAATAAAAGTTTTTATTGCAGCAAGACTTGCAGAACAGAATCTTTCTTAACAATATTGAAGACTTCAAGAATTGTTGTGAATACCTCACATTTCAAAAATCAGACACAATATGTGAGTATTGATCCATTGATAAACAGCATCATCAGAGTAATCCAAGTCCCTGCTGGAGTCAGTCAGAGCATTTCCATAGAGAGCCACTTTGCATCAGCAGCACCATGCTCCAGTGCTCTGGGAGAGTTTATAGTCCTGAGAGTTGAACACTGGATGACTGACAGCTGTCCTTCATGACAACAGAAGCCACAGAAATCCTCCTCATCAAAAACATGACTTTGATCTGCGTCCTCATCTGGACTCTCCTCTGCTGCTGCTTCACAGGTAAAGTCCAGAGAATCAAACTCCTCTCCTCTATGAACATCCGTCCCTCTGAAATGAAGCCCACAAAACCATGACGCTGCTTTATGTTTTTGTCTCTGTATCCTCAGAGTCCAGAGGCCAGGTCACAGTGACTCAGCCTGGAGCAGTGAGCTCTGCTCTGGGAGGCTCCGTCTCCATCACATGTAGGACCAGTCAGGATGTTTATAGCACTAACTGTTTAGCCTGGTACCAACAGAGAGATGGGGAAAGTCCTAAACTCCTCATTTACTATGCTAGCAGTCGAGCATCAGGGATTCCAGGTCGTTTTACAGGCAGTGGATCAAACTCTGACTTCACTCTGACCATCAGTGGAGTCCAGACTGAAGATGCAGCAGTTTACTACTGTCAGAGTTTTCATCTTATCAACAGTCAGTATGTGTTCACACAGTGAAAAAGCGTCGTACAAAAACCTCCCTCAGTCAGACTGAACAGAAACTGAACTGACTGCTGCAGCTGGAAGCTACTGCAGAGACTGATACACTTCACTGAGGACACACACACACACACACTCATTCATACTGTTGACTTGTTGGAAATCAAATTACTTCATCAAACTTCTCACCATCCATTCAAATCTTAATGTTTCACTGTCTTGTTTGAATTACAAAATAATCTAAATAAGCCAACCTGGGACAATTAATCACAAAAGTCTATCTCATGACCTTTGATCTCAGCCTCTTACTGGATCAGAGCAATTTCAACTACATCAAGTTAAAATATAATGTGAAGACCAGCATCAGAAAACCTCATAATTAACATGGGCCAAATAAAAAGTGTACATCGTTTGAATAACATTTTTAAAAAGGTTTTTAACATGTAAATTTATTTCACTTTAAACAAAAGCTCAATAAACTGAAATCATAAAAATACAAAAGACATAACCTCCCTGATATAAATACATTTACACGTGTATAATTTAATGACAACTGCATGTACTTTTTATAAAGCATATGCTATAACATGTTCTTTTAAATGCACCTCATAACCAAACAAATATATTGAGATTCTTATACTTGGAAACAGTTAAAAAGTCTCTACACAACATCTATCAGCTAACTTCTGTGGAGCTTTCAAATATATTACATGATCTTCCTCAGCAGATGAAATCACCCAGTGATCATTAAATGTAAATTTTCAAATCCACTCTTTTCCTCTGAGAATTTCTGTGACTTCTAGTTCACATTGTCTTCAAAATTAAAATATTCCCTGACCGCTGAGTGAACTCCATCTGCTGAGGAAGATAATGTAATAAAAACAACAATGTGACTGATGATGACTTCAATGTTTTCTGGTTGGAGTTTCTCAAGCAAGCGCTCTGAGATCTTTGGCCTCAGCATCCCCTCAAACACCCAACACTACTTTACTTAGTCAAATTTCCATATTACAAACACCTAAAGATGTCAAACCTACATTGATATTAATGTCACTAATCATTGTCTAAAACATACATAATATTACCATAGTATATGTAGAGGATACTGAAAATGACAAGTTTTCAGTATCCTCTACATGTAAATATGTAAATATGTAGATCACTGCTCTCAGCACTGAGGGGGAAACACCATGATATGTTGAGGACAGCTACAGCTCACTGACTCTGTGTGTTTGCATATGTGTCCTGCCTCTCTGCTCCCAGCCGTTAAGAGGCCAGTGTTGATCAGTGGCTGTCCAGGCCTTTCAGAGCCACTGACACGCCGGCAGCACAATGATGATGTCACTGATTCTACTGCTGGCCACCCTGGGGCTCCTTGTTTAGGGTGAGACTCTCTTCTGAAAACTTTGCTTCAGGATGCAACCAGGTTCACCACAATGATGTTCTGCTGTGATGGAGAAACACTGAAACAAGCCGCATTTACCTTCTTCCATCTGTTCTCCATGTTAAAGAAATGAGACTCTTCTGTTTGGATGTTGATCATCTTTCTCCAAACTGGATTTGTCTCAATAACCCTTCTCCTCTTTTTCATGTTTTCCAGATTCATCAGGAGAAATCATCCTGACTCAGTCTCCTGGAGCTCAGTCTGTTGCTCCAGGACAGACTGTCTCCATCAGATGTAAAGCCAGTACAACTGCTGGTAGCTGCCTCAGCTGGTACCTTCAGAAAGCTGGAGAATCCCCTCAACTTTTGATTTATTATGCTACAAGTCGTCAGTCTGGAGTATCAGATCGATTTACTGGAAGTGGATCTGGAACTGACTTCACTTTGACCATCAGAGGAGTTCAGACTGAAGATACAGGAGATTATTATTGTCAGCAGTGTAGCAGCCTCCCGTTCACACAGTGAAACGTCGTACAAAAACCTCCCTCAGCTGAAGAGGAACTGATCTGAATCAACAGCTGCAGAGAAACTGTAACACAAAATTTTGGATTAAGATACATTTTTATGGTTGACAACAGCAACACTTTGAGCATGAAAAATACATGAAATAACACACTTGTAGGAGTGTATTTAATGCAGTCTGTGCACAATATAAATTTGCTCAAAGTCAGAACCAAAACTGTTTAATTTCAGCTTTTAAAACATTATAGACTAAGTAACATTACCACATAATCAATAACTTAATGTTGGCAAAGATGTTCAATAATTGCTGAATTGATATTTTTAGACTATGAAACTCATGATATACCACTATATGACAGAACATTTCAGTACAGAGCAGGACACTGAGCATTATTTCTGTGTAAAATGTTCACAGAAAATTATAAAATCCTGATGATCTGACTCTGAGCATAATCCGGTCTCTTCGGATTAAATGGATCCACCGTTTTAATTTAAGACAGCAACAGCAGTTATATGTTCACAATGTGCAGGGATACAGCTGAAAAATCACAACGTGTGTCACGAGTGCTGGTTGAGTGCAGCAGGAGTGAGCCCAAACGCAAGACACTGAGGTGGAGTTCAGAGTTTATTTCCAAAGACAGGCAAAAACCAAAACTCACAGGAGCAAGAAACTGGTACAACATCCGACAGGACAGGTCAGACATGCGACAATGACCAGACAAGGACTAAACAGAAACACCAAACATTTATACACCAGCAGAGGACTGACGAGCAGGGCGGGAGCAACACAGGTGACTGGAATCAGGATTAACGAGGCAGAGAGACAGAAGGGGAAAACGGAGAGACTGACTGACAGGCAGATTACTGGAGGTTAACAGACATAACACAAGTACTGAACACCAAACATGTCAAAGTAAGTTGTAATAGATCAGAATAATGAAAATAACAAACTAATCCAGATCACAACTAAACAATAAGGAACACAGACTGAAGCTACGACTTGAACAGAACTCAGGGCAGACGTGAGCAAAACACAGAAGTACACAGACCAGGAGAAACCACTAAAGACATGAACTAAGGCACAGGACTAAGAACTAATGACACAACCTAGGAACTAAGATACGAGACAAGACAGATATGACATCACTTACAGAAGCGGATGAATGCAACGAATAAATTAGATAATAAATGAGCCTGGCAACCAGACAAACAGAACCTAAGCATGATGGTAGAGAACAGGACATGAGAGACAGGACAGAACCAGTACAAAGGCAGACACCGAGACAGGACAGAACCACCACACCGAACAAACAGGAGACTGGATACAAAACCACAGATGGACAGGACTGACACCCAAAACCCAGACACAGAGAAAGCAATCTCAAAATACAGAAGGCATGGCAAAAATAATGTAACACAGACAAGCTCAGGACAGGATCGTGACAATGTGTTAACTGTGCTGACACCAAGAGACAGAAACAGTCGTTCTCATTTGGAGAAGTGACACTGTCTAATTTAAATATTATTTGGTGGAATGTATCAAATCAGATTCATGTATCACTTTATGCAGATTTTTTAGGTAAAAATAAATAACACATGAACATGTGTATATGTTATCCAAGGGTGACATTAGTAATTGCAGAGAACAAAAACCATCAAAAAGTAACCTGGTAAAAATAAACTTTTTACTGTGAAACTCACTAATGTTGCTAACATATGTGGTAAAGAAAGGAAGTCAACAAGATGTGTTTATAATATATGAACTAAAGCTAGAAACCTTCAATATGCAACTTTAACTTTAAAGTTGGAAAGAAGGATTTCTCTTTGTTTTAGTTCAGAATATTCGTGTAAAAATTGGAGAGAAAATACATTTTTTACTAGTGTGGAATATAAAGAAATATAAACAGAAAAGTAGCTCTTGAAACTGTACAGTTTTTAAGATTTGACTTACTTCCAACATCCAGTCTGGTTCCTCCACCAAAAGTACAAACTCATTGAGCCGCTGTACAAAAACCTCTGACTGTAGAGAGACACGGCTCTCTGACTTTGACACAAACAAACAAAAAGCAAAAATATTTTTTTGTTTCTAACATTTTATCAGTTGACTAAAAATAGGACAGTCTGAAAAATTTCCAGAATGGATGTATTAATTTCATACATTAATTGTTAAAATTTTTATTTAGATCATTTTTCTGGCAATTATGGCAGAAGATATTTTGAAACTAAATATATCTAGTGGAATTAACATAAAATCATGTAAAATAGGTTTTAAAATATGTGTAATTAATACTCTGGTAAAAGTATTGATCCATTGATAAACAGCATCATCAGAGTAATCCAAGTCCCTGCTGGAGTCAGTCAGAGCATTTCCATAGAGAGCCACTTTGCATCAGCAGCACCATGCTCCAGTGCTCTGGGAGAGTTTATAGTCCTGAGAGTTGAACACTGGATGACTGACAGCTGTCCTTCATGACAACAGAAGCCACAGAAATCCTCCTCATCAAAAACATGACTTTGATCTGCGTCCTCATCTGGACTCTCCTCTGCTGCTGCTTCACAGGTAAAGTCCAGAGAATCAAACTCCTCTCCTCTATGAACATCTGTCCCTCTGAAATGAAGCCCACAAAACCATGACGCTGCTTTATGTTTTTGTCTCTGTATCCTCAGAGTCCAGAGGCCAGGTCACAGTGACTCAGCCTGGAGCAGTGAGCTCTGCTCTGGGAGGCTCCGTCTCCATCAAATGTAGGACCAGTCAGAAGGTTAATCTTTGGGACAACAACCAACTTTTAGCCTGGTACCAACAGAGAGATGGAGAAACTCCTAAACTGCTTATTTATCATGCTAGCACTCGAGCATCAGGGATTCCAGGTCGTTTTACAGGCAGTGGATCAAACTCTGACTTCACTCTGACCATCAGTGGAGTCCAGACTGAAGATGCAGCAGTTTACTACTGTCAGAGTGCTCATTACATCAACAGTCAGTGGGTGTTCACACAGTGAAAAAGCGTCGTACAAAAACCTCCCTCAGTCAGACTGAACAGAAACTGAACTAACTGCTGCAGCTGGAAGCTACTGCAGAGACTGATACACTTCACTGAGGACACACACACACACACACACACACACACACACACACACACACACACACACACACACACACACACCTTTGACCTCAGTCTCTTACTGATTCAGAGCAATTTCAACTACATCAAGTTAAAATATAATGTGAAGACCAGCATCAGAAAACCTCATTATTAAAATGGGCCACACATAAAATTTTTTAAAAGGTTTTTAAAATGTAAATTTATATCATTTTAAAGAAAAGCTCAATATAAACTGAAATCATAAAAATACAAAACACAAAACCTCCCTGATATAAATATATTTACATGTGTATAATTTAATTACAACTGCATGTACTTTTTATAAAGCATGTGCTGTAACATGTTCTTTTAAATGCACCTCAAAACCAAGCAAATACATTGAGATTAAAAGGTCATTCTTATACTTGGAAACAGTTAAATAGTCTCTACACAACATCTATCAGCTAACTTCTGTGGAGCTTTCAAAAATATAACATGATCTTCCCCAGCAGATGGAGTCACCCAGTGGTAATTAAATGTAAATTTTCAAATGCACTCATTTCCTCTGAGCATTTCTGGGACTTCTAGTTCACATTGGCTTTAAAGTAAAAATATTCCATGACCGCTGAGTGAACTCCATCTGCTGAGGAAGATCATGTAATAAAAATAGTAATGTGACTGATGAGGACTTCAATGTTTTCTGGTTGGAGTTTCTCAAGCAAGCGCTCTGAGATCTTTGGCCTCAGCATCCCCTCAAATACCCAACACTACTTTACTTGAACAAAATTTCCATATTACAAACACCTTAAGATGTCAAACCTACATTGATATTAATGTCACTAATCATTGTCTAAAACATACATAATATTACCATATTATAAGTAGAGGACACTGAAAATGACAAGTTTTCAGTGTCCTCTCCATGTAAATGTGTAAATATGTAGATCCCTGCTCTCAGCACTGAGGGGGAAACACCATGATATGTTGAGGACAGCTACAGCTCACTGACTCTGTGTGTTTGCATTTGTCATTTATTGTTGACACATAGATATATGTCTACTGTAGATGAGTTGAAAAGTGGATAAGTTAATATAAGTTAAAATATGTAACAACATTTTATATTCATTTGTTTAGATCTGAAATAGAATATTTATTTCAATGTAATAATTATTTAATAAAGTAATTTAAATGTATTCTGAAATTCATATGATTCAAATTGAAGTCACACAGTTTGGTTTTAATGATCTTGTGTTTTAGAATCACACTGCAGATACTGAAACTATGATGATCAAGTGGGATTCAAACCCAGGCTGCTGCAGTGAGGACTCAGTCTTGTTCATGGGGCGCGACCTCTAGCAACTGTTACTTTCACTACTACAAAAATCAAAACAACTAATTAGATGAACTGGTCTTTATTGTGTAGAAATAATCAAAATTACATCAAGTAAACAAACTTTATCCGTGAAACATGTGATTAGAGAGTGACAGAAGGAAAGAAAGAGACACAGAGAGAGTTACAGAGTTCAGAGAGCAGTAGCAGAGTAAAACCAGTAGCAGAGTCCCAGTGAGTCAGGTCAGGACTGGGAACACTGGTCTCTCCTCAGTGTCTCTGTGAGCGGAGCCTGGGAGCCCTGGGTGGCCTCACAGGTCACAGAGCCCACCTTCCTCCACTGGTCTGCAGGGAGCCTCAGGGTGCTGCTCCAGCTGTAGCGGCCGTCCTTCTCCAGCACCCCGGGGCTCCTGCTCTCCTCCCAGCTGCTGCTGCTGCTGCCGTCCACTTTCCAGGCCAGACTCCAGTCTGAGGGGAAGCCCTTGTTGGCCAGGCACATGAGCGTGGCCTTCCCCTGCAGCAGCTCCTCACTGGAGGGGGGCAGCACCGTCAGGGTGGGGACGACTCGGCCCACTGCAGAGAGAGAGAGAGAAGACATTGTTGAGAAACTGAATTTGGATGATTATTTTTGTTTGTGCTTTATTGATCAATAATAAAGACCATAACAATGCACAGTAACATTATAGTAAATTAAAAAATAAAGTTGAAGATTGCCAGATGTTGAAATGTAAGTTTTACTTCTCTCTCTGAGCTCAGTAACCATGGTAACATAAAGGCTTCACTGCTGAACCATGACAACAGACAGGTTTCAATACTAAAGATAAAAAGTTTAAACTGACATTTTGTTCCTCTGATTTATTCATGTTTAATCAACAAACTACAAACATATTTGATGTTAAAGTAAAAAAATACATCATCTAATATGAAACATTTGAGTATTTTTTAATGTTCTGTTCACTTTAAAATTTCTGAAACAGAAAAGATCTCGAAGGTGTGTGTTTGATTTGTTCATTCAAAATTTGCTTACTACTACTGGATTACTGAGTTATGTAACAAAAAATTAAACTTACTAATACAGCAACAGTAATGTTTTAAAAAAAATTTGTCATGTCCATGAAAAGTGAATATCCTTCAGAAGGATATGAAAACCTTTGAAAGATGATTGTCCACTACTTTTTTTCACGCAAAAAACCTTGTAGGAAACATGACATCTTAAAACTGTTTTAAATTTTAATTCCAGTGAAATAATTTTTTTCACTGAAGAAGATTTTAGTCTGGATATGATGTGTCACATTCAAGAATCACTACAATTATATGAAATTCTAATAATCAGCTGAAATATTGCAGTAATGTCTACTGTTATAAAATAAAACTGAACAAATATGGAATTTGGGTTTTTAAAGGAGTCAAATGTACTTACAGTTAACCTCCAGTCTGGTTCCTCCACCGAACGTGTACCACAGTGATACAAACTCATTGAGCCGCCGTACAAAAACCTCTGACTGTAGAGAGACACGGCTCTCTGACTTTGACACAAACAAACTCAAGCAAGCATTCACAGTTATGAAGTAAAAAGTATAACTGTCACAAACCACACAAATTAAACAGAAATATTTCACCCTTACTGTAAAGTTAAATGTCTGAAAAAATTTTGTCTCATAGTAAAATAAAGAAAAAACAGAAATGTAGAGGAAAAAAGACTCCATATTACATTAAATAAATGAAAATACAAAAACGATCAGAGAGACGTATTAATGAAAAAAATGACACAAAATAAACAAAACTCCCATTGTTGAAATTTCAGTTCAACACTGATGTTAACATTGTTAGTTAATTTAGTGAACAGAGGACATTTTGAAAGAACTTTTATCTGTGGCCAAATCCATATATGAAAGAGAATTAATAGATCCAATCACTACTGTAATAAAGTGATTGATCCATTGATAAACAGCATCATCAGAGTAATCCAAGTCCCTGCTGGAGTCAGTCAGAGCATTTCCATAGAGAGCCACTTTGCATCAGCAGCACCATGCTCCAGTGCTCTGGGAGAGTTTATAGTCCTGAGAGTTGAACACTGGATGACTGACAGCTGTCCTTCATGACAACAGAAGCCACAGAAATCCTCCTCATCAAAAACATGACTTTGATCTGCGTCCTCATCTGGACTCTCCTCTGCTGCTGCTTCACAGGTAAAGTCCAGAGAATCAAACTCCTCTCCTCTATGAACATCCGTCCCTCTGAAATGAAGCCCACAAAACCATGACGCTGCTTTATGTTTTTTGTCTCTGTATCCTCAGAGTCCAGAGGCCAGGTCACAGTGACTCAGCCTGGAGCAGTGAGCTCTGCTCTGGGAGGCTCCGTCTCCATCACATGTAGGACCAGTGAGGATGTTCATGTTTGGAGCAACAACGAACTTTTAGCCTGGTACCAACAGAGAGATGGAGAAACTCCTAAAGTCGTTATTTTCTATGCTAGCAGTCGAGAATCAGGGATTCCAGGTCGTTTTACAGGCAGTGGATCAAACTCTGACTTCACTCTGACCATCAGTGAAGTCCAGACTGAAGATGCAGCAGTTTACTACTGTATGAGTAATCACTATATCAACAGTCAGTGGTTGCTCACACAGTGAAAAAGCGTCGTACAAAAACCTCCCTCAGTCAGACTGAACAGAAACTGAACTGACTGCTGCAGCTGGAAGCTACTGCAGAGACTGATACACTTCACTGAGGACACACACACACACACACACACACACTTAATTCATCAAAAGTTAATTCTCTATTCAAATAATTAAATAACAAAATATAATCCATCCATTATCGCTTTAATTGCTGAAATCTCCATATTTATTTATTTATTTATTTATAAACATTTAGTAGAGGATCAGCCCCATGAGATGAAACATCTCGTTTACATGGGGGTCCTCAGTAACATATCCAAACAATATAGAAAAGTAAAACAACAGAGTAGATACAATATACAAGATACAAGAAAAAAAACCACAACGCACACACACACACACACACACACACACACACACACGCAGCACACACACACACACACACAAGCTCTCACTATCCCCCCTCGACACAGATAGAGTAAAGTAAATCACAGTGGTTCCCAAACTGTGGTATGTATACCACTAAACATTTACATTTACTCATTTGGCAGACGCTTTTATCCAAAGCGACTTACATTTGAGGAACAACTTACAAGTATCAACAGAGCATCAAATACAGATCTAACAACTGACAATACATACTAGTAAGAGCAGCAATAAATCCTAGTAAGAGCTCATAGTACATATCACATCAATGGGTAAATATAGGGAAGGAAGTAAGAGTTAACAGAAAGTGCAATCAGAACAAAAAGTGCAGTCAATACAAGATAATTATAGGGATAGAAGAAGAAGAGCACAGGAAGTGCATGTTAGAGGTTAGTTAGTTAGAGGTGTTATAAGAGGAAGTGTTCTCGGAAGAGATGAGTTTTCAAGAGCTTCTTGAAGTTAGAGAGGGACGCCCCTGCTCTGATGGCGTGTGGTAGCTCGTTCCACCATCGTGGTGTCACCGATGCGAACAACCGGGACTGGGATCGCTAAACAATAAAACCTTAAATAATCTTAGACTCAGCATGGTGGTGCTCTGAAAGTCAAGCATATTTGGAGTTGTATTAAGTGTGACACAATAATCCCAAATATAACTGACAAAGTTGACATCACTAGATATGTCTATTTCTACATATAGACATATTCATACACCCACATGACACATATTACTACTAAATCTAAAATACTAGAAACATAGACAAGTATTCTGAAGATGTGTTAACAAAGCAGTTCGGAACAGAGGAAAAGACGTAAGCGAACGGATAGATGCAGGAAGGCTGTTCCAATCATGAGGGGCTTTAAAACAGAAAGCATGTTTCCCAATTTCTCTCTTAACTCTGGGGACAGTAAAGAAGATCTGTTCATTGTGACGGAGATTATATTGTGAACTATAAGGCACTAAATATTGGGATAAATAATATGGATATTGAAAGTAAATGCATTTAAATATAAGCTGAAACCAATGATATAGTCTTCTGGCTGAGGGTGCAAGCCAGGACAGCTGGTCATACATAACACAGTGATGTGTCCTATAGGGGCAGCGAAGGGCGAATCGGCACAGGCTGTTGTAAACCACATCAAGAGAGTGTAGATAAGTGGCAGTAGTGTTAACATATATAATATCTGCATAGTCCAGTATAGGTAGCAGCAACTGGGAGACTATTCTTTTCCTAACCTGAAAATTAAAGCAATCTATCGATTGATATAATGTTTTAAGACGAAAGCTAAGTTTATTGTTAAGTGTGTGTATATGAGCTTTGAATGAAAGATCATTTTCTAGCCAAACACCGAGATATTTAAATTTTTCAGTTGACTATAAAGGAGAAGAATCCAGAAAATGCAGATTAAGATTATTACAAACTCTCAAACATGTTACTTATTAATGTCAATAACCATTGTTAAAAAAGACCAGATTACCAAATTGGAAAGATCTGTGTAAATATGTAAACATGTAGTATAGTGATCTTGGCACTGATGGGGAAGCAACATTTGTATTAAGACACAGAGGGAGTGCAGACTGAGAACAGTACCAGAGTAAAATCAGTAGCAGAGTTCCCATCAGTAGGATAGTCGGCTCATTTTGGTATATTTCTGATGGAACCAGGCTTCTTTTTGCAGTGGTTTTGCCCCCTGCATGCTGTTGGAAAGAATGCAGACTTCATCTGTCCTGGGTTTCTCTTCCTGAAGGACCACAAAGTGTCTTTGACTTTGAAACTGAATCTTGTGGATTAAAATTAAACTGAGAGAACGGAAAAGCGAAAGTACATAAAGAGTTGAATTTTTAGTGAGCCTCAAATACAGTTTGAGTTGCAACTGAATTTAGTTTCATAATACATTCAGTTTCAAGTTTCTTAGAATTCACTTTCACACTAATAAATTCATGCTGTTCAGATTCAGTTTTCTTAATGCAAATTTTCAAGTTGAGCAATTCAAATTCAGATTCTACTGACACAAATTTCAGCCCATATCCACCTTCCGGGCCAGAGAGAAAGAGATATTTCTCAGAGTTTGGATGAATCTGAAGGTGCAACAACATGCATTAAAAATTCAGCAGATTACATCCAAGAGTTGAAGACCTAAAAGGAAATTAAGTGTTTCTTTCGCGGAGCCTAGTAACCATGGTAACAGACATGCATCACTGCTGAACCATGACAACAGACAGGTTTCGGTACTAAAGATAAAAAGTTAAAACCGACGTTTCGTTCTTTTGGCGCATTCATGTTTAATAACAAAACTACAAACATATCTGAAGTTTAAAGTAAAAAGAGATAAATTATTTAGTATGAAAAATGTCTGGACTATACAGCTTTACAGTCTCTGATTGTATCGTTGAGTCGTCCCTATATGAAATGTGAAAACAAGGCTAATTTCCTGAATGCATGTTTTCATTGGATTGATTAATTTCAAAACAAGTGTTTATTTTTGTCTTTAGTAATTAAATAATTCAGACAAATGGCCGTTTGAAACAAAATATATCTGGTAGCATGAAACTAAAATCATGAAAGTAGGTTTTAAAAGATTTTTAAATAATATTCTGATAAAGTGATTGATCCATTGATAAACAGCATCAGAGAAATCCAAGTCCATGCTGGAGTCAGTCAGAGCATTTCCATAGAGAGCCACTTTGCATCAGCAGCACCATGCTCCAGTGCTCTGGGAGAGTTTATAGTCCTGAGAGTTGAACACTGGATGACTGACAGCTGTCCTTCATGACAACAGAAGCCACAGAAATCCTCCTCATCAAAAACATGACTTTGATCTTCGTCCTCATCTGGACTCTCCTCTGCTGCTGCTTCACAGGTAAAGTCCAGAGAATCAAACTCCTCTCCTCTATGAACATCCGTCCCTCTGAAATGAAGCCCACAAAACCATGACGCTGCTTTATGTTTTTGTCTCTGTATCCTCAGAGTCCAGAGGCCAGGTCACAGTGACTCAGCCTGGAGCAGTGAGCTCTGCTCTGGGAGGCTCCGTCTCCATCAATTGTGGGACTAGTCAGGATGTTCGATTTTGGAACAACTACCACCTTTTAGCCTGGTATCAACAGAGAGATGGAGAAACTCCTAAACTCCTCATTTACTATGCTAGCACTCGAGCATCAGGGATTCCAGGTCGTTTTACAGGCAGTGGATCAAACTCTGACTTCACTCTGACCATCAGTGGAGTCCAGACTGAAGATGCAGCAGTTTACTACTGTCAGAGTTATCACTATATCAACAGTCAGCGTGTGTTCACACAGTGAAAAAGCGTCGTACAAAAACCTCCCTCAGTCAGACTGAACAGAAACTGAACTGACTGCTGCAGCTGGAAGCTACTGCAGAGACTGATACACTTCACTGAGGACACACACACACACACACACACACACACACACACACACATTCATACTGTAGACTTGATGGAAATCAAATAACATTCCCCATCACAACTTCTCACCATCGATTCATATCTTAATGTTTTACTGTCTTACCTGAATTGCCAAAAAATCCAAATTAGCCAGTCTGGGCCAGTTAATCAGGAAAGTCTCTGTCATGACCTTTGACCTAAGCCTCTTACTGGATCAGAGCAATTTCAACTACATCAAGTTAAAATAAAAAATGAAGACACTGATCAGCATCAAAAAACCTCATAATTAAAATGGCCCACCCTAAAAGTGAACATCCTTCAAGTCACATTATTAAAAAAAGTTTGTAATAGTTAAATTATTAAAGTCATTTTAAAAACAAGCTCAAATAACTAAAATCCTAAAAACACAAAAGAGATAACGGCTTCGATATAAATAAATGCACATATGTATAACTTAATTATAACTATATTTTTTCATAAAGCTACTGCAATAACTTTCTTTTAAACGCACCTCAAAACCAAACAAATACATTGAGAGTAAAAGTTTATTCTTAAACGTGGAAACTGTTATTCAATCTCTGCACAACATCCATCCACAAACTGTTTCAGTCACATCACCGATGTGATCTTCCTCAGCAGATGGAGTCACTTTGTGGTCATTAAATGTAGATTTTCAAATTAACATTCCTCTGAGCATTTTTGTGAGTTTTATTCCACATTGGCTTTAAAAGTTAAAATATTCCGTAACCGCTGGGTGAACTCCATCTGCTGAGGAAGATCATGTAACAAAAAGAAGTAATAATGATTTCCTGATGGTGACTGTTTTCTGGCTCCGACCACATATCCAAAACTTGAGCATTTCCTCAAACACCACAACACAAAAGACCATTTTCCCAAACTAAAAAGACAAAAAAAATCAGCCACAAATCACTGGATCAGTTTATTACCAGACTTTACTACTATCATCTACACGTAAATATGTAAATATGTAAATATGTAGATCGTCTCCATCAGCTGTAGGACCAGTCAAAATGTTCATGTTTGTAGCAACCACCAACTTTTAGCCTGGTACCAACAAAGAGATGGAGAAAGTCCCAAACTCCTCATTTACTATGCTAGCACTCGAGCATCAGGGATTCCAGGTCGTTTTACAGGCAGTGGATCAAACTCTGACTTCACTCTGACCATCAGTGGAGTCCAGACTGAAGATGCAGCAGTTTACTACTGTCAGAGTTTTCATGCTGTCAACAATCAAGGTGTGATCACACAGTGAAAAAGCATCGTACCAAAACCTCCCCCAGACAGACAGAACAGAAACTGAACTGACTGAGGAAACACACTCAAAGCCAGTACTTGTACATAAACACTATACAGATCTATAGATGACTTTCTTACTTGTATGATTTTTTACCCTCATTTTGAAAGGTATTACTTTTTTAAGAATATTTCTGGTAAGACTGTCTCTTGTTTCAGAGTGCAATAAGTCTGAAAAGTGTTACCAAAGTGCTGAATCACGTAAATCCAAGCAAGTCTTCATTACATAATATTGCAGAACAGCCTGAAAGTGTCTCTTAACATCTTTTTCAAAACTCCCTCGACTAAAGTCATATTCCCAAATGAGGAAATGATTTCATGTGGTACCAGTTACAAACATAGTAGTAATTTAAAACAGGTTTAGGAGTCCAGTTGAAATCACATCACTTATGATGAAGAGGTTTGAAAACATCATCAAAATCTTAGTGTTCACAGCTGTTGATTGGGACATGATCCCATACAGTTTGTCCACTGCAGGTGCTGGTGACCTTGAGGGCAAAACAACAGACCAACATAGCGGCTCACAGCATGACTTCCACGTAGAGACGCAATAGCAGTTAAATTTATCTGGATCACCTTTCAACTTAAGAAAAAGAAAGATATGAACACAAACTGCAAGTGTTGAGCCCTTCCAGTTCCGATCTATGTTACAGTCCACTGCCACATCTCTACCATTAAAAAGCGCCATGTCCCTGACGCCGCACGACTGAGGTAATGTTTACGTTTACCTTGTGGGGAATCCCTCACTTAACACAGCCCAGACTTGTCTCTTCCTTAATTAGTGCATCTGAAAGCACAACAACCAACCAGCATTTTGGCAACACAAAAGTAACAAACTCAAAGTAACAGAGAATCACTTGCTTCCTGGTTGGTGGGCAGTGGAAAATAACATTTTTTGCCCTCCAAGGGAGCGTTTTCTTTGCAGTGTGATGTCACGTGAAAACTATGAACAGAATCAACAAACATTTTAAGAAGTCTTTGGCCCATGTTAGATTATTGTTTGTTTTTTTTTTTCAACAACATCCAGCTGCACTTTTTAATCTAAAAATTAGTTTCTGATTTTACTTTGTCTCATCAACTTTTTTAATGATTTTTTTGATGGACAGTCATCGGAGTGTTTTAGTAAATGGATGCGTATCTGAAACTTTAATAACATGCAGTGGCTCACCTCAAGAAACCTACAACATCAGAGTTGGGCAGTAACGTTTTACTCAGTACCGGTAACTAGTAGTGTAAGGGATTACTATTTCCCAAACAGTAAAATAGTTACAGTTACTAAACCTAGTAACTCTGTGTTACTCCATTGAACGCACCATCCTTGACATGAACATGCGACTGTGCTGCAGGTCAGCTGTACCAGACCTTGTGTAGTTAAAGTCAGCTGTTAGCCAAAAAGTTGCAGGATGAATAGAGATTGAGGGAGATTCTTTCCACAGCTGGACGTACTGCCATTGTTGTGTCACAGTCAAAGATGCAAAAAACATTTTCATCTGTTTTAAACTTTGTGCGACCAGCAAAAGGCTTTCAGTCTCAAACAATCTATCTATTTTATTGAAACATCTGTTGACGCATCACAGCAAAGTGAAACTTATAAAAGAAACTCTGGCTGCTACTGTCAGTAACGCATCCACTTGATGGTAGAGTCCAGTCGTTTGCATAGAGAGCCACTTTGCATCAGCAGCACCATGCTCCAGTGCTCTGGGAGAGTTTATAGTCCTGAGAGTTGAACACTGGATGACTGACAGCTGTCCTTCATGACAACAGAAGCCACAGAAATCCTCCTCATCAAAAACATGACTTTGATCTGCGTCCTCATCTGGACTCTCCTCTGCTGCTGCTTCACAGGTAAAGTCCAGAGAATCAAACTCCTCTCCTCTATGAACATCCGTCCCTCTGAAATGAAGCCCACAAAACCATGACGCTGCTTTATGTTTTTGTCTCTGTATCCTCAGAGTCCAGAGGCCAGGTCACAGTGACTCAGCCTGGAGCAGTGAGCTCTGCTCTGGGAGGCTCTGTCTCCATCAAATGTAGGACCAGTCAGAATGTTTATGTTTATAACAACAACCACTGTTTAGCCTGGTACCAACAGAGAGATGGAGAAACTCCTAAACTCCTCATTTACTATGCTAACACTCAAGCATCAGGGATTCCAGGTCGTTTTACAGGCAGTGGATCAAACTCTGACTTCACTCTGACCATCAGTGGAGTCCAGACTGAAGATGCAGCAGTTTACTACTGTAAGAGTTATCACTATATCAACAGTCAGCATGTGTTCACACAGTGAAAAGCGTCGTTACAAAACCTCCCTCAGTCAGACTGAACAGAAACTGAACTGACTGCTGCAGCTGGAAGCTACTGCAGAGACTGATACACTTCACTGAGGACACACACACACACACACACACAAACAATGTGACATACACAGTTTCATCAATTGGATTGAAAATGTCAGAATTGTAGCTTACACGGCTTATGAGCCTGGTCAGGATCTTTGACCACTATGTCAATCTGGTACACATCCAATTTACCTATATTTATTGGGAAGCTTTATATTTTGTCACACAATCTTATTCAGCAAAAAAACTCACCAAGTTGTCACTGAAATGTATATTTTCAAATTCCCTTTCTTCTGATCCTTTTTAGGACTTCTTGTCCACCTTTAAAGTTCAAATCATAATTACAGCTCGGGTGCACATGTGCTGAGGAAGATCATGGAATTTGATCAAAAGCTCCAGAATAGATACTGAATTGACCTTGTAATAATTTAGAGAATAAACTTTCAGTCCACCGTTTAAGAACAATACATGTCACTGAGGAGACAAACACATTATTTGTTCCACTGCAGCACAAGAACAGTGTGTAACACAAAACTTTGTAATGGTAACTTAAAGGGGCTGTATGTAGTTTTTCTACTAAAATGAATCCTTTTTTTATTGCCTGTGTGTGAAGGGGTTGTAATCTGACATTAAAATAATCCACCTGCCGGGTTTTGCAGAGGAAGAGCCATCCACTAATATTAGTTACAGTAACTGACTGCGGTCCAAATGTTATAAAGTGGTACACAATCTTATAATATTCAGTCCAGCTCACTAACAGTTTCATTATCATCCAGTACATGTAGCTGTGCTGACATTGCTGAGCCTCCGGTGACAGATTCACAGATAGTAAAGATAGTTACTGAAAAGCAAAAGGCGAGCTAACGATGTAGCACATTGGCTAAATGCAGTGTATCTTTATCATTAACGAGCCTGGATTACTTCAACATCAAGCTGATAAAAACATTTCTGTAACGTTGCAGTGGGAGTTTACCTGAGTTTCCAGCATGTTGTGTGAAGCTGGCTCCTCACCTGTCGCTCTCACTCTGCCTTTTTCGGGGGTACTGTGTTGATATGTGTCTCGCTGCGCTGAATGAAGTAACGATACGGCGCCGGTGTTGATCCGCCTCTGAGATGGGAACGTTGAAGTAACAGAGCCTGAACATGTCTGAGTGAAAAGCCACAGCCTGCATGCTGCTGTTCCTGCTTTTATTGCAGGATTTCTGTATGAAAGCGTTTGTGTTTCGGATTCTGCTCGCTCATGAGTTCAAGCGAGCACGCGTACGAGCACACACCTGGTTGCAATCTTAAAACCGCACCGGTAGTGGTCGCTGGAAACTACATAATGCCCCTTTAATGGTAAATGTTTTTTAAGTTTGTTAAATTTGGGATTTCAGCGAGAAAATAGCAATGTTAAACTCTTCAAACTTCTTTCAGTGCCACATACATAAGTTACTATAGAAAATTTTGTGCAAAACGCAATCGCTGACAGCAAATCAAGTGCTGCAAAAAGAAGCATTTTGAAACTAACAGAAGACAAATGATGGATGTCAAACTTTGAAAGCAAAATAAACGTGATATGAAGAACATCAAATACTTTAAAGCTTAAGTTACACATCAGCATCATGTTGTCTCCACAGTACAGCAAGTGACTGACAGTTCTAGTCATCTCCCTGCTGGAGTCAGTCAGAGCATTTCCATAGAGAGCCACTTTGCATCAGCAGCACCATGCTCCAGTGCTCTGGGAGAGTTTATAGTCCTGAGAGTTGAACACTGGATGACTGACAGCTGTCCTTCATGACAACAGAAGCCACAGAAATCCTCCTCATCAAAAACATGACTTTGATCTGCGTCCTCATCTGGACTCTCCTCTGCTGCTGCTTCACAGGTAAAGTCCAGAGAATCAAACTCCTCTCCTCTATGAACATCCGTCCCTCTGAAATGAAGCCCACAAAACCATGACGCTGCTTTTATGTTTTGTCTCTGTATCCTCAGAGTCCAGAGGCCAGGTCACAGTGACTCAGCCTGGAGCAGTGAGCTCTGCTCCGGGAGGCTCCGTCTCCATCAGATGTAGGACCAGTCAGAATGTATATGGCTCTAAGCGTTTACACTGGTACCAACAGAGAGATGGAGAAATTCCTAAACTGCTCATTTACCTTGCTAGCAATCGAGCATCAGGGATTCCAGATCGTTTTACAGGCAGTGGATCAAACTCTGACTTCACTCTGACCATCAGTGGAGTCCAGACTGAAGATGCAGCAGTTTACTACTGTCAGAGTTATCACAGTCCATATGTGTTCACACAGTGAAAAAGCGTCGTACAAAAACCTCCCTCAGTCAGTGTGAACAGAAACTGAACTGACTGCTGCAGCTGGAAGCTACTGCAGAGACTGATACACTTCACTGAGGACACACACACACACACACACACAATCTCACCATAATTATTCAACCACCAACAAACATGTATAAAAACAAGTTCTTTGACAAAAAATGACGTAGTTGAAATAAAAGTACTTTCTCCATCACAGCTTCTCACCATCCAACTATATCCTATTATAATCCCATGTTTGTATCTATTTTCCAATAAATTAAAAAGATCCAGTCTGGGACAGTTAATTACAAAAAGCTTTGGGTATGACCACAGAAATCAAACAAAAATATGAAGACACAGATCAGCATCAGAAAAAATTCACACACACACACACACACACACACACACACACACACACACACAACATAGTGCAAGATGAAATATTTGCGAGCCAGAATGAGATAGAGGTCAAAGGTCATGGCCAAGCACAATAGCTTAAACAATGATGACATTTTCAGTCCATTTAATGAAAATTTGTTCTATAACCAGTTTAAAGGAAATATGAAGACAGATCAGCATCAGATACTTTCATGATAAAAAATTGTCCAAACAAAACTCCCTCAACTCACAAAATATTAATTGAAATCTAAAAACGTTGTTTAAAGAACAGCTAAATATCAATTGGAATTGTAAAAAAAACATGAATTACATATGTCATATGACTACATCTACATATAACTATAACTGAAAACAAAGCATTTTGTTACATGCAACAAAAAAATTCAACAAATACTTTGACATTTAAAGTTCTTTCTTGACCTTGGAATCAAAAATACAATTTCAGCACAAACTCTCTCCACTTACTGCTGTCAGTCACAGAACTAAGTTGGGGAATACAACATTGGTTCTATTGTCTCTGGAGACAGGAGCAACACTAGAAGAATGTACAAATCCTTATTACTGTGGCAAACTACAACTTTATAATGAAGGAAACTGTAGTAAATTTTACATTCCGCAACCGTGTTATTGGACTTTGTGCTCCAGCAACGTCATACTGAACAAAATCAACGTGTGTAGCATAGAATGACACAGATATAAACAAGAAACAGTGGTCTTTAAATGTCCCTTGGAATCTTCCATTGAATATTAGTTCAACTTTTCAAATTTGTTCCAATGTCACATGTGTAAATATAAAAACATTTAAGAATAACTCAATTGATGACAGCAAATCGAGTATTGAATGAAACATTAAGGAACAAACAGAAGAGTCCATCCATCGTCAACCGCTTATCATGCGTACAGGATCAGGTGGGGGCTGGAGCCTATCCCAGCTGATATTGAGCGAAAGGCGGGGTACACCCTGGACAGGTCGCCAGTCCATCGCAGGGCCACACAAAGATGAACAACCACCCATGCTCACACCTAAGGACGACTTAGGGTCACCAATTTACCTAGCCTGCATGTCTTTGGATGGTGGTAGGAAGCCGGAGCACCTGGAGAGAACCCATGCAGACACGGGGAGAACATGCAAGCTCCACACAGAAAGGCCGGGGAAACTGGGGAACCCACAAACTTCTTGCTGTGAGGCAACAGTGCTAACCACTGCAGCACTGTGCCGCCCACAAACAGAAGAGTAAACAATGAACATCAACCTGTGAAAGCAAGGTAAATGTGATATGAAGTGGATCAAATTCTTTGAAGCTGCAGTTGCACATCTGTATTAATTCGTCTCCACAGCACAGCAGGAGATTGATAGTTCTGTGTGACCCCTATCTGATCTGTTCTGATACTGACACAACCTTAGATGGCAGAGATGTGCATTAACTCTATTAGAATAAAACAGAAGCAGTTACTGTTTCTCAAATTGTTATGGAGCAGTAAGAATGGTGCTGAAAAGATGATTTGTACTGGCAAAGTTGATTTGTTATGATCATAGTATTTTTTCTGTACCATTTTAAAATATGGTATAATATTTTTTTCGGGGGGCGCGGCCTGCTATCAACCCTGTGCTCACCGTTTGTTTGTCTGTGTTTTTAAATGTTTTTACCTGCTAAAATAGCATTTTATAGCATTTATCTATGAAACTTTTCGTCATGACAATCGCTTTGCTATGGATACTACTTCGCCTATCAGCATTTGGAACTGGGGATTGTTTATCAGGCCGTCAAGACCTCATTTACACTTGTGAGCACCTTCTCTCCCTACAAGCAATCGGTGTAGCTCCACCAGCTCTTCCTGTTGATTGCATGGAAATCCGATGGCCTGCTGAATGGCCAGAAGGGAAGAAGAAAGCAAAGAAAAAGTGAGGCTCAAGGGGAGGTGTTAGGCTCTGACTCTGGAGACGCGGCAATAGATTCCCATTGCCTGTCATCACTCTGATCAATGTTCGATCGGTAAGCAACAAACCTTGTGTGTTTGACGGAATCATGGCTTAAAAACTATCATGACACTCCAACTCTGGCTGGATATACTACTATAAGAGCAGACAGAAATGAGTGTAGCTCACGCAACTCAATCGGAGGGGGGTTGTGTTTGTTTGTCGACAGTCGTTGGGCTACACAATATTGAGTCCAGAGGCCAGGTCACAGTGACTCAGCCTGGAGCAGTGAGCTCTGCTCTGGGAGGCTCCGTCTCCATCAGATGTAGGACCAGTCAGAATGTATATGCATGGAGCAGCTACTATGCCTTAGCCTGGTACCAACAGAAAGATGGAGAAACTCCTAAACTCCTCATTTATGCTTCTAGCGCTCGAGCATCAGGGATTCCAGATCGTTTTACAGGCAGTGGATCAAACTCTGACTTCACTCTGACCATCAGTGGAGTCCAGACTGAAGATGCAGCAGTTTACTACTGTCAGAGTTTTCACTATATCAACAGTCAGTGGTTGTTCACACAGTGAAAAAGCGTCGTACAAAAACCTCCCTCAGTCAGACTGAACAGAAACTGAACTGACTGCTGCAGCTGGAAGCTACTGCAGAGACTGATACACTTCACTGAGGACACACACACACACACACACACACACACACACACACATATAATGTCATCTACGAGGTTGATTCACATTTTTTTATAATCACGTCTTTTTCTGATTTGCCAAATAATCCAGAGTAGCCAGCCTGGGAAAGCAGACAAGAAAAGTCTTGTTCATGACCTTTGACCTCAGCCTCATACTGAATTAAAGCAATTTTAACTATGTACGTTTAATTGCAAATATGAAGACACAGATCGTCATCAGAAACATTCAGGATCAGAGACTGCGCAAACAAAACAAACACAAAATAGTATTTTAAATATATAAACATATGTCATCTATAGAAAAGCTAAATATCAACTTAAATCATAAAAATTCTAAAGAAATAAGTACCTTCTTGATATAACTATATCCCATATATACACAATATCGAATAACACATTTTCTCTAACATGCAAATCAAAACTCCACAAACACACTGAGACTAAATGTTTATTCTTAACCTTGGAAAACAAACTCACCACAACATCCATCCACTAACTGTTGTGGAGCTTTCAATCACATCACATGATCTTCCTCAGCAGATGATCTGCTGAAGAAGATCATGTCATAAAAACAGAAATGTAACTGATGATGACTTCCATGTTTTCTGGTTGGAGTTTCTCGAGGAAGCTCTCTGAGATCATCGGCCTCAGCATCCCCTCAAACACACAACACTACTTTACTTGATGAAATTTCCATATTACAGACACCTTAAGATGTCAAACCTTCATAGATATTAATGTCACTTATAATTGTTTAAAACCCATATTACCATATTACATGTAGAGGATACTAAAAATGACAAGTTTTCAGTAGCTCTACTTGTAAATGTAGATCAACACTCTCAGCTCTGAGGGAGAAACACCATGATATGTTGAGGACAGCTACAGCTCACTGACTCTGTGTGTTTGCATTTGTCATTTATTGTTGACACATAGATATTTGTCTACTGTAGATGAGTTGAAAATTGGATAAATTAATATAATTTAAAAGATGTAACAGCATTTTATATTCATTTGTTTAGATCTGAAATAGAATATTTATTTATACGTAATAATTATTTAATAAAGTAATTTAACGGTATTTTGAAATTCATATGATTCAAATTGAAGTCACACAGTTTAGTTTTTAATGAGCTTGTGTTTTAGAATCACACTGCAGATACTGAAACTATGATGATCAGGTGGGATTCAAACCCAGGCTGCTGCAGTGAGGACTCAGCCTTGTTCATGGGGCGTGACCTCTAGCAACTGTTACTTTCACTACTACAAAAATGAAAACAACTAATTAGATGAACTGGTCTTTATTGTGTAGAAATAATCAAACTTACATCAAGTAAACAAACTTTATCCATGAAACATGTGATTAGAGAGAGACTGAAGGAAAGAAAGAGACACAGAGTTACAGAGTTCAGAGACCAGTAGCAGAGTCCCAGTGAATCAGGTCAGGACTGGGAACACTGGTCTCTCCTCAGTGTCTCTGAGAGCGGAGCCTGGGAGCCCTGGGTGGCCTCACAGGTCACAGAGCCCACCTTCCTCCACTGGTCTGCAGGGAGCCTCAGGGTGCTGCTCCAGCTGTAGCGGCCGTCCTTCTCCAGCACCCCGGGGCTCCTGCTCTCCTCCCAGCTGATGCTGCTGCTGCCGTCCACCTTCCAGGCCAGACTCCAGTCTGAGGGGAAGCCCTTGTTGGCCAGGCACATGAGCGTGGCCTTCCCCTGCAGCAGCTCCTCACTGGAGGGGGGCAGCACCGTCAGGGTGGGGACGACTCGACCCACTGCAGAGAGAGAGAGAGAGAGAGAGAGAGAGAGAGAGAGAGAGAGAGAGAGAGAGACGAGATTTTTGAGAAACTAAATTTGGATGATTATTTTTGTCTGTGCTTTATCGATCAATTATAAAGACCATAACAATGCACAGTAACTTTATAGCAAATTACAAAAGAAAGTTGAAGATTGCCAGATGTTGAGACGTAAGTTTTACTTCTCTCTCTGAGCTCAGTAACCATGGTAACAGACAGTCTTCACTGCTGAACCATGACAACAGACAGGTTTCAGTACTAAAGATAAAAAGTTTAAACTGACGTTTTGTTCCTCTGATTTATTCATGTTTAATCAACAAACTACAAACATATTTGATATTAATGTAAAAAAATACATCATCTGATATGAAACATTTCAGGAGTATTTTTTAATGTTCTGTTCACTTTAAAATTTCTGCCATGAAACAGAAAAGATCTCGAAGGTGTGTGTTTGATTTGTTCTTTCAAAATGTGCTGACTACTACTACTGGATTACTGAGTTATGTATCAAAAAATTAAACTTACTAATACAGCAACAGTAATGTATTAAAAAATAATTTGTCATGTCCATGAAAAGTGAATATCCTTCAGAAAGATATGAAAACCTTTGAAAGATTATTGTCCACTACATGGGCTGAATTTTTTTTCAGACAAAAAAACTTGTAGGAAACATGATATCTTAAAACTGTTTTAAATTTTTATTCCAGTGAAACAGAATTTTTTCACTGAAGAAGATTTTAGTCTGGACATGATGTGACACATTCAAGAATCACTACAATGATATGAAATTCTAATAATCAGCTGAAATATTGCAGTAATGTCTACTGTTATAAAATAAAACTGAACAAATATGGAATTTGTGTTATTAAAGGAGTCAAATGTACTTACAGTTAACCTCCAGTCTGGTTCCTCCACCAAAAGTCCACCACAGTGATACAAACTCATTGAGCCGCCGTACAAAAACCTCTGACTGTAGAGAGACACGGCTCTCTGACTTTGACACAAACAAACTCACCAAAACATTTGCAGTTAGAGTTAGAAGATTAGAGTTAAACAGTCAGAAATTACACAAATTTAAAAGTTACCATTTCAACTGTACTGGATTGTTAAATGTCTGCAGAAACGTTTGACTCCTTCAAAGATAAACAAAACCAAAAAAAGGATTGATTTAGGAATAAATGTTAGATTCAACACAGCCTGATAAAAAAAAAAAAAAGTTCAGAGATACATTTTATTCTAAAACACAGACACAATTCCTACTGACAAAATTTAAAAAATCTCTGATGTTGATGTTGGTAGTATTGATATTAATCTTGTTTATACAACAGGGGACATTCTGAAAGAATTCTACTGTCTACTGACACCACCAAACCAACATAGAAAAAGTGTTAGCAGATTCAGTCAATACTCTGATAAATGGATTGATCCATAAACAGCATCATCAGAGTAATCCAAGTCCCTGCTGGAGTCAGTCAGAGCATTTCCATAGAGAGCCACTTTGCATCAGCAGCACCATGCTCCAGTGCTCTGGGAGAGTTTATAGTCCTGAGAGTTGAACACTGGATGACTGACAGCTGTCCTTCATGACAACAGAAGCCACAGAAATCCTCCTCATCAAAAACATGACTTTGATCTGCGTCCTCATCTGGACTCTCCTCTGCTGCTGCTTCACAGGTAAAGTCCAGAGAATCAAACTCCTCTCCTCTATGAACATCTGTCCCTCTGAAATGAAGCCCACAAAACCATGACGCTGCTTTATGTTTTTGTCTCTGTATCCTCAGAGTCCAGAGGCCAGGTCACAGTGACTCAGCCTGGAGCAGTGAGCTCTGCTCTGGGAGGCTCCGTCTCCATCAATTGTGGGACTAGTCAGGATGTTCGATTTTGGAACAACTACCACCTTTTAGCCTGGTATCAACAGAGAGATGGAGAAACTCCTAAACTCCTCATTTACTATGCTAGCACTCGAGCATCAGGGATTCCAGGTCGTTTTACAGGCAGTGGATCAAACTCTGACTTCACTCTGACCATCAGTGGAGTCCAGACTGAAGATGCAGCAGTTTACTACTGTCAGAGTGCTCATGTTATCAACAGTCAGTGGTTGCTCACACAGTGAAAAAGCGTCGTACAAAAACCTCCCTCAGTCAGACTGAACAGAAACTGAACTGACTGCTGCAGCTGGAAGCTACTGCAGAGACTGATATACTTCACTGAGGACACACACACACACTCAGGATCAGAGACTGCATAAACAAAACCAGTACATCCCTGAAAGCACAAAACAATATTTTAAATACATAAACTTCAATCATAAAGATTCAAAACAAATAAGTAACTTCTTTTTTATTTAACAATATATTTATTGTTTTGCATATAATAATAAACTTCGGTTGGCCCTACTGGCCGTACTGCGGTAAGCGTGTTGACTCATTTCCGTTTGCGGTGCTTGTGTGTTGGTAGCCTGTTTGCTGCTCTCGCTAAATACCAGATAAAATTGTTAGATTATCATTACAGCGGCCAATTGTCCGCTAAACACTTATTCTTACAGTAAGTTTGCCTAAGCACTCACAGTTCTTTCCATCTTTAGTGACTGCTGTTCAATCTCATAATTGTTTTCAAAAGTTGGTAGCCAACGCTACCGTACTTTAGCTTAGCCGTTAGCGACTTTAGCTTAGCACCTAACGATGGCTGCTTGGGATTCTCCCTCTCTCTCTCCTGCTTTCTCCTGCTCAGTGTGTCAGATGTTCAGTTACTCTGCCTCCTTTAGCGGTAATGGTACATGTAACAAGTGTAGTTTATTTGCAGACATGGAGGCGAGGCTCAGCGAGTTAGAAGTCCGGCTCTGCACCTTGGTGCCTACCTTGATCAGCCTACTGTAGCTGGCCAGCCCCTAGTAGTCGGTGCGGACCGGCCTGAGTTAGCCTCTTGTAGCCGTTCCCCGGCATTTCCTGAGCAGCCAGGAAAGGGTGGCTGGGTGACTGTCCGAAGGAGGAATAGTCGTAAGCATACAAAGCTCACAGGTCACCACCAGTCTCTTCTCGTTTCTAACAGATTTTCCCCACTCAGCGACACACCCGCTGAGAAACCAACTCTGATAATTGGCAGCTCCATTTTGAGAAACGTGAAGCTAGCGAAACCAGCAACCATAGTCAAGTGCATCCCTGGGGCCAGAGCGGGCTGCATCGAGTCCTATTTGAAACTGCTGGCTAAGGATAAACGTAAATACAGTAAGATTGTTATTCACGTCGGCTGTAATGACTCCCGGTTACGCCAATCGGAGGTCACTAAGATTAATGTTGAGTCGGTGTGTTCATACGCAAAAACAATGTCGGACACCGTAGTTTTCTCTGGACCCCTGCCCAATCTGACCAGTGATGACATGTATAGCCGCATGTCGTCATTCCGCCGCTGGTTATCGAGGTGGTGTCCAGCAAACGATGTGGGCTTTGTAGATCATTGGCAGACTTTCTGGGGAAGACCTGGTCTGATTCGGACAGACGGCATCCATCCCACTTGGGAAGGAGCAGCTCTCATTTCTAGAAATCTGGCCAACTTTATTAGCGGACCAAATCCATGACAACCCAGAGTTGAGACCAGGAGGCAGAGTCGCAGTCAAACACACTTCTCTACCCTTCTCATTCAGCAGTTACCCACCCAAAACCCTACGCAGAGTCGCAGTTTAACACACTTCTCTGCTCCTCCGTTCCAGGAGTTTCTTAGTGAAAACCCTATAGTGACGGTGTCTGTCCCCCGACCATTGAAATTATTTAAATCAAAGGTAAACAGAAGAGGAGCTGTGCATAAAAACCTTTGAACATCAGATCTATCTCGTCTAAAGGTGTACTAGTAAATTAACTAATATCAGATTATGAAATTGATTTATTTTGTCTTACTGAAACCTGGCTGGGTGATGGAGGACATGTGAGCCTAAATGAATCCACCCCTCCCAGTCATATTAATACTTAGGATTGAGTATATTGTCTTCATGCAAATAAAACACTGATTAAATAGGAAACCTCATTTACATTAGGGTGAAGAGACACCTTGGGGATACCTTCTGATACGGTGAAGCCATGTTAGAATACTTCAATTATAACTAAACAAAACTCACATTTATTTTTAACTGACCAGCACAATTAAAAACATTAAATCAACATATAAACAATACCTTCTTAAACAAATATGCAACACTGCCCTTAAATATTTGGTGTAATAATCAGATAAGAACCACCTCATGCTGACAATACTGTATATTTTATTTTTAATCCTTGAAACTGTATCGAGCAATGTAGATATTTATCAACTACATTTTAAATGACTTTATGAAAACATCTTCTTTCACTTGTCATTCACACTTTGTTTATACCTGCATTAAGATAGTATCTGCTAAACAAAGACAATGTAAGGTGAGACTCAAGGAGTTTCTGATTAAGTGAAAATAAATGAATACCAGCTCTTTACTGTTATTTTACAGGGAAATTTGTTACAGTGCAGGCTGCTGCAGAAAGGACTCAGCCTTGTTAGTTTGACGCGACCTCTACCAACTGTTACTTTCACTACAACAGAAATGAAAGAAACAAATTTGATGAACTGGTCTTTATTGTGTAGAAATAATCAAACTTACATCAAGTAAACAAACTTTATCCATGAAACATGTGATTAGAGAGAGACTGAATGAAAGAAAGAGACACAGACAGACAGAGTTACAGAGTGCAGAGACCAGTATCAGAGTAAAACCAGTAGCAGAGTCCCAGTGAGTCAGGTCAGGACTGGGGACACTGGTCTCTCCTCAGTGTCTCTGAGAGCGGAGCCTGGGAGCCCTGGGTGGCCTCACAGGTCACAGAGCCCACCTTCCTCCACTGGTCTGCAGGGAGCCTCAGGGTGCTGCTCCAGCTGTAGCGGCCGTCCTTCTCCAGCACCCCGGGGCTCCTGCTCTCCTCCCAGCTGCTGCTGCTGCTGCCGTCCACCTTCCAGGCCAGACTCCAGTCTGAGGGGAAGCCCTTGTTGGCCAGGCACATGAGCGTGGCCTTCCCCTGCAGCAGCTCCTCATTGGAGGGGGGCAGCACCGTCAGGGTGGGACGGACATCACCTAGGAGACACCAATCAGCTTAGAGGACACCTTTACTGTGTGAGAGCTGAGTTTCTGTCGGATGGTTTTTCTGCTCCACCAGTCACTCACTCACACATTGTTTCACTTCCCTTTAAGAAGCCTCTCATGCAAATCAGCACAGAGAGAATCATCATACAGAATGACCTGAAATATATCAAACTACACTGGAAATAAAATACATACTTTCTTATCAAGGTCATGAAAAAACTTGACTGTACAATAATTTATTCAGTGGAAACAAATACAGAAATGAACTGAACACAATCAGATGTTCTTCATCCGGATTTCAATCATTACCAAAGTGTTTCTTCACTTACATTAACAGCTATAATGATGAGTTGAACTACTATACGGTTGAAACATCTTTACTGTTCAATTGCAAATTCAGTCACTCAGGTATCACTGCTCACTGACAGATATACTGACCACTGTGTTAACTTAAAAAAGTAGTGCCAGTTGTCCTTTCAATTTAACTGTGGAAATATTCTGTTCTTTTTCCAAATTCATATCAATATGCAACATTTTTAAAACACCCATCTTTATCTTCACTTCAATTTTACACGAAGAAAGTGAATTGTATTTAATCACAGCAACAGCCAATATTGTGGTGAACATTTTAAAATTAATCTAAATCTAAATACTTTTACATTAAGATCAAAGTTTTATATTTTCTCCACTTCAAGTTTATTACATTTAATTTTGACAGGACTGTGTGAAGAACAGTTTAGTAAAGCTGCTCTGAGTTAGCCTCCATGGTAAAGGAAGAGAAATAAAAACACTAACAATAAAAGTTTTATAATTAAAACAAGATATATTTATCTGTTGAATTTAAAGCAGGACTTGATAATATTATATTTAGTATTTGAGCAGAAACTTACTTCCAACATCCAGTCTGGTTCCTCCACCAAAAGTCCACCACAGTGATACAAACTCATTGAGCCGCCGTACAAAAACCTCTGACTGTAGAGAGACACGGCTCTCTGACTTTGACAGACTGAACTGAAGCTACAAGCCCTCAAGATGCAACTTTACCATTAAGGTTGGAAATAATGATTTCTGCTGTGGCTTAATATTGTATATTTACTGTTTATAAAATGAGTTGGTAAATTTCTATTACTAAAGTGAACTTTGTTTCTTAGTGAAAATAATTTTAATAAACTTTATACATTAATATAGAAAGTCAAATAGTTTTCTGGCACGCTGATTATAAACTTAGAAAAATAGCTATTGAAATAAAAGTTTTGTTAAAGGTTTGACTTACTTCCAACATCCAGTCTGGTTCCTCCACCGAACGTGTTCCACAGTGATACAAACTCATTGAGCCGCCGTACAAAAACCTCTGACTGTAGAGAGACACGGCTCTCTGACTTTGACACAAACAAACTCAGCAATAAAAGTTTCTGTTTGTAACATTTTATCAGCTGACATGTGAAAATATCAGTGTTTTAATTTGATATGTTACTTTCAGGGCTGGGCGTGTTAAGACATTACTATCGCATTAACGCTTTAATTAATTAACACCGACAATTTATTTACATTTATTCATTTAGCTGACGCTTTTATCCAAAGCGACTTAAAATTGCTATACATGTCAGAGGTCGCACACCTCTGGAGCAACAAGGGGTTAAGTGTCTTGGTCAAGGACACATTGGTGAATGAGTCACAGTGGGCGATTGAACCCAAAGGCAGGTGCCTTATCCATTGCGCCAACGGCTTATGTGCACTACACAGTTGTAGCTTTTTTAACTCAAGTTAAAATTCTACATAGGCTAACTTTACCTGATAGGCCTGCATTTAGTTTTGCAGAGATGCTCTGCCATGTGAATTCCCTCCTGTTGATGTCCTGATAACTATTTAGATTCTGGAAACTCACAAACAGCGAGGATCAGTCTCTCTTCCAATGATTTGTGCTGCGACAATTCAACTTTGCTACTGAACATAGACTGTTTCTGTTGCTCCCTGATAAAAGAAAAGTGTTTCTACTGATATCTGGTCAGAAAAATCTGATGGTAACTTGTTTCAAATGTTTCGACATGGTTATATCAGAATAGACAGTAAATGCATTGGTAAAAAAAAAGATAAAAGTGCACTGTTTTATGGTTGTGGAGATTTTAACAATCCAAAGTATTCACTAACAGAGTTAGGAAGTTAGGGCCCTTGTCCACCAAAGCGTTTTTTGCCAGCTGAAAATGCCAGCTGCTCTTCTTGAAATGCCCAGCAGTGAGCGCTAGGTGTCCACCAAAGCGTTTTTTTCTGACGCCAGCATCTTTTTTCAATTCATTCCAATGGGATCGTATTTCCAAGCTGCCAGGAGCGTGACGAGGCGCTGAGCGTCTTTTCCGCGCTGGGTGCTGAGCGCTGAGCGTTTTTTTCCGGTCGCTGAGAGTTGAAAAATGTTCAACTTTGGGGAAACGCTGCACTCGTCAATGTCACTTTTTACCCAGCCGTCCAATCACAGTGCAGGAGGGGCGGGACAAATACTACACCATAGCAGCTGTTACTATCCTGGAACCGGGCCTCATCTAACCTCCGCTCTTGGACCAAACGGTAGTAGGCCTACTCGCCGTGGTTCGGCGCCTCGCCTCGCCTACTCGTGGAGAGTCGTCCTCTCTCTCCACCAACTTCTCTTCATACAGCACAAGGGCCAGAGCAAGTACTCTAATCTGTGTTGACATTCTTACATCAAGTAACGTTAGGAAGAACTACTTGCAACCACGGATTTGATGTATCATAGCAACCAAAGCAGTCGGAAAAAAACATAGAATGTATATCAAAAACGCTGCGCTAAGGCCCCGTGTCCACCAAAGCGTTTTTTTCTGATGCCAGCGTCTTTTTTCAATTCATTCCAATGGAAGCGCCGCGTTTTTCCGAGCTGCTAAAACGCCAAGAGCGTGATGAGGCGCTGAGCGCCTTTTTCGCGCCGGCGGCGAGCGTTTTCCATCGCCGGCGAGTTGAAAAATTTTCAACTTTGGGGAAAACGCTGCGCTTCGTCACTGTCACTTTTACCCAGCCATCCAATCACAGTGCAGGAGGCGGGACAAACACCGCACTGAGCACATCCGATCTTTGAACGAAACGATGTGCCTACTGCCGAGGTGTTGCCTCGGCCGCAAAATCTCACGAACACACGTACGGAAAAGTCTGTACTCTCATGTTTCAGCCTTCTTTTCATGCAAAGCGAGGGCCAGAACAAGTAGACCTTTGTGGTACTTTGTGGTGACATTTTTACATTCAGTAAATTAAGTAGGCTACTCTACTTGCAGCACATCGCTTCCACGGAAATTAGGTATCATAGCAACCACAGCTTCGAAAAACCACTGCGCCTCCAAAACGCACTCTAGCCGCGCAGCTACGCGTTGTCAGAACAGCAGGTGGCGTCTTCAGCTGGCAAAAAACGCTTTGGTGGACACGGGGCCTAACGCCCACTAGCGCTCCCTGCTGTGCGTTTTCAGATGAGCAGCTGGCGTTTTCAGCTGGCAACAAACGCTTTGGTAGACACAGGGCCCTAGCAGGCGTTTTTGAGGCGCAGCGTTTTTTATTTGAAAAAATTGAAATTGAAATTGAAAAAAGAGTTTTTTTTAATAATGTCTTATCAATACTCTGATAAACAGATTGATCCATAAACGGCATCATCAGAGTAATCCAAGTCCCTGCTGGAGTCAATCAGATCATTTCCATAGAGAGCCACTTTGCATCAGCAGCACCATGCTCCAGTGCTCTGGGAGAGTTTATAGTCCTGAGAGTTGAACACTGGATGACTGACAGCTGTCCTTCATGACAACAGAAGCCACAGAAATCCTCCTCATCAAAAACATGACTTTGATCTGCGTCCTCATCTGGACTCTCCTCTGCTGCTGCTTCACAGGTAAAGTCCAGAGAATCAAACTCCTCTCCTCTATGAACATCCGTCCCTCTGAAATGAAGCCCACAAAACCATGACGCTGCTTTATGTTTTTGTCTCTGTATCCTCAGAGTCCAGAGGCCAGGTCACAGTGACTCAGCCTGGAGCAGTGAGCTCTGCTCCGGGAGGCTCCGTCTCCATCAAGTGTAGAACCAGTCAGAATGTTTACTATAACAGCCAATACCACTTTTTACACTGGTACCAACAGAGAGATGGAGAAACTCCTAAACTCCTCATTTCCTATGCTAGCACTCGAGCATCAGGGATTCCAGGTCGTTTTACAGGCAGTGGATCAAACTCCGACTTTACTCTGACCATCAGTGGAGTCCAGACTGAAGATGCAGCAGTTTACTACTGTCAGAGTTATCACTATATCAACAGTAAGGATGTGTTCACACAGTAAAAAAGTGTCGTACAAAAACCTCCCTCAGTCAGACTGAACAGAAACTGAACTGACTGCTGCAGCTGGAAGCTACTGCAGAGACTGATACACTTCACTGAGGACACACACACACACACACACACACACACACACACACACATACACATGAAATTGCTTTGTTTTTGTGGTCCATAATATGGGAAGATAATTTTTTGAAGACTTCTTGGTGTCAAATAGAAATTCTCAGTAAAGAAAACAGGAAACACACTTCACATCAAGTGAATTTAACATTTTTCCAGATTTAGTTAAATTCCATTTTCCAGCATGTCATTCTCTATACATTTATATCACATTATAATCCCTGATACACTTCACTGAGGACTCACACACACACACACACACACACATATACAGTATATATATTAGGGCTGGGCATGTAAAACCGTTATTATTGTTTTAACGCATTAATCAATTAACGCCGACAATTATTTAATCGCATGTAAAGCAGTTTTTAAAAATTCCATTGCTCACTATCTCTAAATACGCATTCAGTCAAACCATGGGTCACAGGAGGGGCGGGATGTCGATCAGCCTGCGAATCCCCACCCAAACAATCAGAGCCGGCTCTCCCTATAAGCGAACTAAGCGGCTGCTTAGGGCCCCGCCGCCACTAGGGGGCCCCCTAACTAAGGGTATTCGCCGGCGTCGCCACAGTTTAAGCACAGATAATAAAAGAAGAGTTTAAGTCAATCAACTGTCAAATCGTTGTCTTCCCTGAACTTGGATATTTTACCACAAACATGAAACAAGTCTATCAATCGGGTGCAGAAAAAAGGAAAAAGAAGAAGGATGATGATGAGAAGAGACAAGTGCAAGGTAAGGTAATTTTTTATAATGTAATTTGAATTAAGGCGTGCGTGGTAATGTTACACCAGGCAACTCAGGCCTAATATTAAAGGACACGTCCTTAATATAACTGTTAGTTATTATTACTTTATCTTTACTTATTTAATTTGCAAGTTGATGTTTAGTCATTAATAGAGACAGAGTAACTAATGAAAAAAGTTGGTAGTTGGAACGTGGTGCATAGCTAGCTGTCTGTCAATTATGCTGAATCAACATTGCTTGCTTGCAAGTAACGTTATGGTCCAGCCCAGCTCTGGGCTACAGACCGCATAGAGACAGACGTAGCTCCTATGAATGCGTTTTCTTTTTAACACTTAACGTTACATGACCTACACTAGTTCTGGGAAAGAAAAAAAACGTGTCTCATAAAAAATAGACACTTATTGCAATAAAAATAGTTTGATTTTTAACCATGAGAGAGAAAGAAAGTAAAAAGGAAGAGAAAGGGCAATCATTTGACAGTCAAAATAAAAATGAAGTTTAAAATAAAGCGGTTAAATACTAGCATTTTCTTCTGGTCTTCATTGAATAAGTAATTAAAGATTATTAATAAACAATAATCTATATACTAATATTAAATATTTTATATATTGTTAAGCTAAAACACTCAGGTGAATTTTAGTAAAGAATATATTACTGTATGTATTAATCATAAAAGGTGAAAAATGGCTCACTCCATGCTGTGAAGGTTTAAAATATGAACTTATGAAATAAGAGTTAATCAACCAATAATTAAATAATATCATTTAACCTTTAATTTCTTTTAATTTACTTTTAACATTATTTTCTGCTCACAATGTATGAATATATGTTTTAATCACTTTAGAAGGAAGCAAAGAAATTACTGGTCCAACTTCTCCCTCTTTTTAAAGTGTGGAAAAGGGAAAATAAGTTCAATGATCGAGACTCCTGTAGTATATGCAACAACTTTATTGAAGATTTGTTAGATTGGGGTTAGATTGTATACAGTTACTGGTTTGCGGTGGCAATACTCCATTATTCACTGCAAGGCAGGGCCCCAAAATTATCCTGCTTAGGGCCCCCAGATTTACAGAGCCGGCCCTGCAAACAATCAGTGGAGGAAAGCTTCGGCAGACTGGATGCAGCGTGTGGGAGAAGTAGACAAACAAAAGCAAGACAAGCAATCAAATGCCGTAGTGAAGTGGACAGCTACACACTGCATGCTAATTACTATAGGGGATATATACATAGGCTACATAACTTTACCTGAAAGACCTTTATCTAGTTTTGCGGCTCTGCCATGTGAATTCCCTCCTGTTGATGTCCTGATATCTATGTAAGATTCTAGAAACTCACAAACAGTGACGATCAGTCTCTCTTCCAATGATTTGTGCTGTTGCGTAACAAACAAAATTTCAAGACAATTCAACTTTGGCAGCAGGCGTGAATGTGCGTGAGGCAAGCTCTTTACCTCAATCTAACAGGGAATATAAACTGTTTCTGTTGCTCCCCGATAAAAGAAAATTCCTGCTGATACTTCTTCAGAAAAAAAACAACAAGAAAACAGATTTAACCTGTTGCTCAGAAGGTGCCTGTTATGATGTTATGATCTTTGCTCTGAGCGTAACTTGTTTTAACAAGCTATAAAAGGTACCCTGTCAGTGGCAAATAGTGTTTCACCAGGTTTAATTTGGGGAAATCAGTTACTTTCTCCAGCAAGTCTTGGTTATGACCTTTGACCTCAGCTTCATACTGGATCACAGCTACTTCAACTATTTCCAGATAAAAAAAAATATGAAGACACAGATCAGCATCAGAAACTTTATAATCGAAATTGGCTCCCAGTTTTAGGAGTACTATTCACTCACATGACACTGTTGTATAAGACACCTGTTCATGTGTTTGCTCTGATTACATTACATCATTAATGTCAACAGCTTTGCTAACTCAGCCGAACATCAAGCTATTGCAACATAAGACAGAGCAAACCAACTAATATCAATTACAGCTAGAGCTTTAGCTCCTTTAGCTCACACCAACTAGTGAAAGCCAATCTGATATTTACTCTTGTCTGTCTCATGCTTTGTCAAACTTTGTCTTTACCATCCCCTCTTCCTAAAATAATATCTTCTTTGGTCTCTTTGCAACCTCTGTCATAATATCCATACTGAGATTAGTGAGGTAGTTTGCAGTACAGCATTATGTATTTCTCGCAATAGGTTTCCTGCCCGGGATTCCAACACTACCTAGGGCACCCTGCAAGAAGAGGTAATGATGAAGACCCCTTTTCTATATTCCAAGTCAATTTAGATGTTTAAATTAAAATTGTTTCAGTACACTACAGTCAAATAATCTTTGGACATCCATCACAAACTGCTGTTGAGGTTTCAGTCACATTGCAAGATGATGAACACTCAACTCTGCTTTACATGATGAAATCTCAACATTAAAGACACATTAAAGATGAATATTAATGTCACTAATCATTGTCAGAAAGACCCTTTTCATCAACTAGGTAGACAAAACAAAACAGCCACAAATCACTGGATCTTTTGACCACCAGAATTTTCCTCTACATGTAAATATGTAAATATGTAGATCACTGCTCTCAGCACTGAGGGGGAAACACCATGATATGTTGAGGACAGCTACAGCTCACTGACTCTGTGTGTTTGCATATGTGTCCTGCCTCTCTGCTCCCAGCCGTTAAGAGGCCAGTGTTGATCAGTGGCTGTCCAGGCCTTTCAGAGCCACTGACACGCCGGCAGCACAATGATGATGTCACTGATTCTACTGCTGGCCACCCTGGGGCTTCAGGATGCAACCAGGTTCACCACAATGATGTTCTGCTGTGATGGAGAAACACTGAAACAAGCAGCATTTACCTTCTTCCATCTGTTCTCCATGTTAAAGAAATGAGACTCTTCTGTTTGGATGTTGATCATCTTTCTCCAAACTGGATTTGTCTCAATAACCCTTCTCCTCTTTTTCATGTTTTACAGGTTCATCAGGACAAATCATCCTGACTCAGTCTCCTGGAGCTCAGTCTGTTGCTCCAGGACAGACTGTCTCTATCAGATGTAAAGCCAGTACAAGTGTTAGCAATGAGGTAGACTGGTACCTTCAGAAACCTGGAGAATCTCCTAAACTCTTGATTTACTGGGCTACAAGTCGTCAGTCTGGCGTTTCAGATCGTTTCAGTGGGAGTCAGTCTGGAACTGACTTCACTTTGACCATCAGAGGAGTCCAAACTGAAGATGCAGGAGTTTATTACTGTCAGCAGGATTACAGCTTCCCGTTCACACAGTGATACAACGTCGTACAAAAACCTCCTTCAGCTGGAGAGGAACTGATCTGAATCAACAGCTGCGCAGAAAAAGAAACACTTTAGAAGTTTAATGACAAGGAAGTGCAACACATCAAACAGATGTTTCTGCTTCCTTTAAAGATTAGATTTAAAATCAATCTAATGCAATTTGAAATCCATTTGTTTCATATTGAAATCACACTGTTTCCTTTTTAACATACCTAAAAACTTTACCTGTTTTTAATCAGCTTTGTGTTTGGAGGAAAACACATAGATTATATTTTGAGATCACACGGTTCATACTGATACAATGATATAATATGCTATTAATATCTTACTTCATAATTCAAATGTAACACATGTATCATACACTTTTTAGTTTAATTGGATTCATTAAACTTTCAGGACATTTCTAAACCCATTTCAACATCAGAGTTTTTACCAATAGCACAATTCATTTATAAGATTTATATTGTAAATGTTATTTACCTTGAAATAGTTTAAAATTATCTTTGTCACAAAAAATCTAATTTGCAGTTTGTGAGATGAAGCAATTTCTGCTATCTCGCTTTAAGGAATCTTGAACAAAGACTGACTTTATTTGCATAATGTTGTTGTTGTTTTAATATTCCATTAATGATTATCTGAATAATTGCTCTCAAAATATTAGGTATCTTGAACGATGCATTAAATTATTGTATGATACCAAGACATTTCCAAACAATAGAAACCATCTCATATATATATATATATATATATATATATATATATATATATATATATATATATATATATATATATATGCATTGCAATGACTTTTTGAATTTAAATGATTGAAGTGATGTATAAATTATTTTATTAAACATACATTATTATGGAAAGTTCAATCGCATTCTGCCATGCTGAAAATAAAGAAAAAAAGACAGCTATTGAAGTAATAGTTTGTCTTAGGTTTGACTTACTCACTCCACCACAGTGCTACAAACTCATTGAGCCGTCATACAAAAACCTCTGACTGTAGAGAGACACGGTTCTCTGACTTTGACACAAACAAACTCAGCAAAAGCAGTTTCTGATTGTGACATTTAATCAGCACAATATAGAATGTGAAAACAAGACTAATTTTCAATATGCGTTTGATATATTAATTTTAAAATATCTGTACACGTTATTTCCTTGGCAATTAATTTATTTTGAGAAAAAAAGTTAAATCAAAATCATTTTTTAAAAATGATTTAAAACCCTAACCCTTGAAAACGCTGATAAACTGATTGACCCATTGATAAACCCTGTCAGAGTAATCCAAGTCCCTGTTGGAGTCAGTCAGAGCATTTCCATAGAGAGCCACTTTGCATCAGCAGCACCATGCTCCAGTGCTCTGGGAGAGTTTATAGTCCTGAGAGTTGAACACTGGATGACTGACAGCTGTCCTTCATGACAACAGAAGCCACAGAAATCCTCCTCATCAAAAACATGACTTTGATCTGCGTCCTCATCTGGACTCTCCTCTGCTGCTGCTTCACAGGTAAAGTCCAGAGAATCAAACTCCTCTCCTCTATGAACATCCGCCCCTCTGAAATGAAGCCCACAAAACCATGACGCTGCTTTATGTTTTTGTCTCTGTATCCTCAGAGTCCTGAGGCCAGGTCACAGTGACTCAGCCTGGAGCAGTGAGCTCTGCTCTGGGAGGCTCCGTCTCCATCACATGTAGGACCAGTCAGGATGTATATGTTTATAGCAACAACCACTGTTTAGCCTGGTACCAACAGAGAGATGGAGAAACTCCTAAACTCCTCATTTACCTTGCTAGCAGTCGAGTATCAGGGATTCCAGGTCGTTTTTCAGGCAGTGGATCAAACTCTGACTTCACTCTGACCATCAGTGGAGTCCAGACTGAAGATGCAGCAGTTTACTACTGTCAGAGTGCTCATGTTATCAACAGTCAGTGGTTGCTCACACAGTGAAAAAGCGTCGTACAAAAACCTCCCTCAGTCAGACTGAACAGAAACTGAACTGACTGCTGCAGCTGGAAGCTACTGCAGAGACTGATACACTTCACTGAAGACACACACACACACACAAAACATACTGCACATAAAAATTTTCATTAAGTGGACATAAAATGTCACCATTTTTCCTTTAACAGTTATTGTGCTTGGTCATGACCTTTGACCTCTATCTCTCTCTGGCCCACAACTAATTCAACTATTTCCAGTTTAAAGGAAATATGAAGACAGATCAGCATCAGACACCTTTATGATATAAAAATGGTTCAAACAAAACTCCCTCAACTCACAAAATATTATTTCAAATATAAAAACGTTACGTAAAGAACAGCTAAATATCAATTGGAATTATATAAAAAAAACATGAATTACGTATCTCATATGACTACATCTACATATAACTATAAGTGAATACAAAGAATTTTGTTACATGCAACAAAAAATTCAACAAACACATTGACATTTAAAGTTCTTTCTTGACCTTGGAATCAGAAATACAATCTCAACACAAACTCTCTGCACTTACTGTTGCCAGTCACAGAACTATGTTGGGGAATACAACATTGGTTCTGTTGTCTCTGGAGACAGGAGCTAACACTAGAAGAATGTACAAATGCGTATTACTGTGGCAAACAACAGCTACAACTTTATAATGGAGGAAACTGTAGTAAATTTTACATTCAGCAACCGCGTTATTAGACTTTGTGCTCCAGCAACATCATACTGAACAAAATCTTCATGTGTAGCATGGAATGACACAGATATAAACAAGAAACAACGTTCTTTAAATTTCCCTTGGGATTTTTCAAAGAATATTAGTTCAACTTTTCAAATTTGGTTCAATGCCACATGTGTTACTATAAAATCATATAAGAATAAGTCAATTGATGACAGCAAATCAATTGTTGAATGAAACATTAAGGAACAAACAGAAGAGCAAACAATGACTATCAACCCGTGAAAGCAAAATAAATGTGATATGAAGAAGATCAAATTTTTTAAAGCTGCAGTTGCTCATCTGTATTAATGTGTCTCCACAGCACAGCAGGCGAATGATAGTTCGGTGTGACCCCTATCTGTTTTCTGTTCTGGTTCTGACACAACACTAGAATACAATATACTTTATTGTCCCCTAGGGGAAATTTGTCATGGACTCAAAAGTGCATAGTGCATAGTAGTAGCTGCCATTAGAAACAATAAATACACGTAAAAAACAAATACCAGCTAAAGACGTACACGTAGGCTACATACACACTCATAACACATCCAGTAAAAATTAAAATTATAAAAAAAATACATAAAAATAACAAACAATACTAAAACAACAAGCAGAATTAAGTTATTGCATACTTCCCATTCCTCCATGTACAGATCTATTTGAAATTTTGATTTAAAATATTGATGGGGGTGGGTATAAAAGATTATTTAAAACGGTTCAATTTGGTTTTTGGGATTCTGAACCTTCTGCCAGAAGGCAAGAGCTCGTATTCCGTATGAAGGATGTGGGACAGGTCCAACAGTATTCTCTGCGCCTGCCTGAGTACAGGCTGCTCATAGATAGACTGAAGGGGGAGCTTTTCAGTCCTCCCCATCACCTTCATAGCAGTCTGTACCAGGCGTTTTAATTTTGATTTGGACTGTGTGGACAGACTGCCGAACCACGGCGAAATTGGAAGGCAGAGATGTGTATTAACTGCATTAGAATAAAACAGAAGCAGTTACTGTCTCTCAAATTATTATAGAGCAGTAAAAATGGTGCTAAAAAGATGATTTGTAACGGCAGAATTTGGTTTCTTATGATCATAGTATTTTTTCTATACCATTTAAAAAATATGGTATAACTGACTGGAGTCAGTCAGAGCATTTCCATAGAGAGCCACTTTGCATCAGCAGCACCATGCTCCAGTGCTCTGGGAGAGTTTATAGTCCTGAGAGTTGAACACTGGATGACTGACAGCTGTCCTTCATGACAACAGAAGCCACAGAAATCCTCCCTCATCAAAAAAACATGACTTTGATCTACGTCCTCATCTGGACTCTCCTCTGCTGCTGCTTCACAGGTAAAGTCCAGAGAATCAAACTCCTCTCCTCTATGAACATCCGGTCCCTCTGAAATGAAGCCCACAAAACCATGACGCTGCTTTATGTTTTTGTCTCTGTATCCTCAGAGTCCAGAGGCCAGGTCACAGTGACTCAGCCTGGAGCAGTGAGCTCTGCTCTGGGAGGCTCCGTCTCCATCAGATGTAGGACCAGTCAGAATGTTCATGGTGGGAGCTATTTACACTGGTACCAACAGAGAGATGGAGAAACTCCCAAACTCCTCATTTACATTACCAGCACTCGAGCATCAGGGATTCCAGGTCGTTTTACAGGCAGTGGATCAAACTCTGACTTCACTCTGACCATCAGTGGAGTCCAGACTGAAGATGCAGCAGTTTACTACTGTCAGAGTCTCCATAACATCAACAGTCAGTGGTTGCTCACACAGTGAAAAAGCGTCGTACAAAAACCTCCCTCAGTCAGACTGAACAGAAACTGAGCTGACTGTTGCAGCTGGAAGCTACTGCAGAGACTGATACACTTCACTGAGGACACACACACACACACACACACACACACACACACACACACACAAAACATACTGAAAGACGAAATAGTTGCGAGCCAGAATGAGATAGAGGTCAAAGGTCATGCCCAAGCACAATAGCTTAAACAATGATGACATTTTCAGTCCATTTCATGAAAACTTGTTCTATAACCAGTTTAAAGGAAATATGAAGACAGATCAGCATCAGTCACTTCAATGATAAAAAATGGTCCAAACAAAACTCTCTTAACTCACAAAATATTATTTCAAATATAAAAACGTTGTTTAAAGAACAGCTAAATATCAATTGGAATTGTAGAAAAAACATCAATAATGTATGTCATATTTCTACATCTACATATAACTATAACTGAATACAAAGAATTTTGTTTCATGCAACAAACAATTCAACAAATACTTTGACATTTAATGTTCTTTCTTGACCTTGGAATCAGAAATACAATTTATTAATTAATACAACGGCATGTGTCCATACATTTACATTTATTCATTTAGCTGACGCTTTTATCCAAAGCTTACTTTACAATTGCTATACATATCAGAGGTTGCAGCCTCTGGAGCAGCGAGGGTTAAGTGTCTTGCTCAGGGACACAATGGTGGGGATTGAACCCGGTCTCTCACACCAAACGTAGGCGTCTTATCCATTGCACCATCACCACCCTATATGTATATATGGAAATTAGCCACTTGACCCAGGTTGATCAATTGTAAGTGTCCCTGCGTCCAGACTTGAATCAACAGAGCACTCAACATGGGAGTCTCACACCGACTTGATGTTCAGAACACTTTAACTTCAAAGTTTACTGTCACCACTCACATGTTGTCCATCATATGTTGATGGTGAACTAGCATGATCCTCCCTGCAGAAAAAAACAGAAACAAAGCCAAAGTTAGATTGATGCAGTAGTTGAGGATGATGCCTACACAGAGAAACCTAACGGTTGGAAACCTCCAGCTATTTGCAGGAAAAATGGCTAAAATAAACCAGTATTTATCAGGAATAACTCCTCAACCATTTGGCCTAAGTGCATAATTCTGGTCTCCTTTGAAAGGTCATAAGGAATATAAATTTGTACATTAATATATTTATTTTACTTTTACAGACTACATGGAGATGCAATAAAGAAAAAATCTGATATTTTTATCCTCGCCTGAAAAAAAAAAGCTATATTTTAATGCAATAAACCATCAAAACCATCCTGAGGAAACTTTTAATGCAACTGAATATCTTCTAATACACCTAGAATGCAATTGTAACTGTAAATCTGATGAAAATAAACTAAAATACAACAGTTATCATACAACATTATCAAATATACCAGGCGAATGTCCATATTTTGGCAATATTTATTGTTAAAATGTTGACTTTTATTGATAGATATCTTTAAAACACTTTTTCTGTCCACACACACAAGTTTTCAATGACAAAACATTGAAATATTGATAAACCAGGAGTATTCATCAACATTGCTGTCACCAAAAGCACTCCCACGCTTTACAGGCCTGTAGACTGAGAACGGAACAGACGCAGTCACAGTGACGGGGGGGTATCGATCGATCCGGCTTGAGCAGATCTTTCATTTGATACCCTGCATGTCTATATACTGTATCTCCAACGGATCGGCCACAAAATGCCAAAAAACACCGTATATTCTCAAGCGTTATGTTTCCTCTATCCAGAAAAAGACTATTGCACAATAATCAAGATGGCGCCCGCTTAGCAACAATATCTGCGCATTTCGGAGTTAAAACGGCAAAAAAAAAAAAATCGCCCAGAGCACCGTTACCCCTGGTTAACGTTACCATTAAATTACAAGCTAGCACTTTTTTTTTACAAGATCAACACAAAACAGTAGAAAGGACAGCGTTAAAACTGTTTGAAAAATGTAACATTCACTGGCAACAGGTCGACCATTGTTTTACCAAATGTGACCTAGCAAACATAACATAACGTTAATCCACACCCAAACAAACCTTCAAGAAAGCTTTTGATGCTGGAAGAATGGAAGAAATTCTGTACAACTTACCTCAAGAAGGAATGTTTCCTCTCCAGGATCCAGAGTCCGGACATCGCGCTTCAATTTCAAAATGTACACAATCGCAATGGATGCTGGAGGGCACACAGGGCACAACTGCTAACGTATCTCTCTCTCTCTCTCTCTCTCCTCTCTCTCTCTCTCTCTCTGTCACTGCAGTTAGCTACTCTGTACCTTTAGGAAAATAATTACTTTCACAAGTTTGTTTCTAGAATAGTAACTTTGACATGGTTCTCTGTTGACCATATGAGAAGGTTTTGTCACTAACTTAATCAGAACGTTCTCATATGGGTGTAAGTTGGTCATAAAAATAAATTACATGTTTGACATTTAAAAGTTGAGTGTGTTAAGAAAGTCGTAGTCAATCAACTGTTGAAAAAGAGGTAATTAGAAAGACCAGAAACCTAAAAGTCACATAGCCTATTTACCATTATTTTCAGACACTTTAACATTATATGTTTTACCTTTAAATCAACATTATTGAACAAACAAACAGGCCTCCCATATTTTTAACATATTAACTCTGTAGGAATGAAGGTATGTTTGCATGTTGAAAGGTCTTATACTGTAAATTTAAATAAGTAAAATCTGTAATTTATAAAGAATAATAGGCTTACCATTAATTTTATGTAATTACTTGTTTGTGACATTATTTTCCCATTCATTTTATTTAATGGGTACATTTTCAAAGTAAAAATGTGTGTTTTCCACACATTCCACATATGACAGTAACAATTCTTGATTGAGGGTAATTCGCTATCTACTACGATGAAATATTATTTTGAATTGTATGGTCTTTTACTGTTGCTATTTGACAGTTTTTATCTTAATTTCTACAAAATAGTCATGCCATGGAATCAGTGCATATGACTGTTCCTATTCCACTCCATGACCATTTTCTATATATTTTCATCCATTTGTAAACCTTTTAATATAATACAGGTGTATGGGGAAGGTTATACTGTACTATACCAATTAGATACACTGAACCATACTGGAACATTCGGTTAATGTCCCAAATGTATCTTTGTAACGTTGTTGTGACCATAAAGTAACCAATATGGAATGTTCCCCTAAAGTCACATAAAGAACGTCATTATATGTCCAACTTAGACTCATATGAGAACGTTTTGATTACGTCCTCTTTGTAACGTTGTTATGTGACCATAAGATTACCATTACAGAAAGTCCCCCTAAAGTCATTTAAGGAACGTTGAACTGCAGCACCTTCATAAGAACAAGAAACAGCATTCTTTAAATTTCACTTGGAATTTTTCAAAGAATATTAGTTCAACTTTTCAAATTTGTTTCAATGCCACATGTGTTACTATAAAATCATATAGGAATAACTCAATTGATGACAGCAAATCAAGTGTTGAATGAAACATTAAGGAACAAACAGAGGAGCAAGCAATGAATATCAACATGTGAAAGCAAAATAAATGTGATATGAAGAACATCAAATTTTTTAAAGCTGCAGTTGCTCATCTGTATTAATGTGTCTCCACAGCACAGCAGGTGAATGATAGTTCTGTGTGACCCCTATCTGTGATCTGTTCTGGTTCTGACACAACATTAGATGGCAGAGATGTGCATTAACTCTATTAGAATAAAACAGAAGCAGTTACTGTCTCTCAAATTGTTATAGAGCAGTAACAATGGTGCTGAAAAGATGATTTGTACTGGCAGAATTTGGTTAGTTATAATCATAGTATTTTTTATATACCATATTAAAATATGGTTTAACTGACTGGATTCAGTCAGAGCATTTCCATAGACTGCCACTTTGCAGCTTAGTGAAATCTATCTGCTGATGAAGGTCATGTAAGTTGAACGGAAGCTCCAGAACAGATACTTAGATGGCATTGGATGTCAGAAATGTGTATTAACATCATTAGAAAATCTGAAACAGTGTTGTTGCTCAAACTGTTAGGAGAGCAGTAACAATGTAGCTGAAGGGATTATTTGTGATGGCAAAAATAGATTTTGTAATGAGGATATAATACTTTCTATAGCATTTTTTAAAGAAGACAAAGCAAGTAATTTCCATAGAGAGCCACTTTGCATCAGCAGCACCATGCTCCAGTGCTCTGGGAGAGTTTATAGTCCTGAGAGTTGAACACTGGATGACTGACAGCTGTCCTTCATGACAACAGAAGCCACAGAAATCCTCCTCATCAAAAACATGACTTTGATCTGCGTCCTCATCTGGACTCTCCTCTGCTGCTGCTTCACAGGTAAAGTCCAGAGAATCAAACTCCTCTCCTCTATGAACATCCGTCCCTCTGAAATGAAGCCCACAAAACCATGACGCTGCTTTATGTTTTTGTCTCTGTATCCTCAGAGTCCAGAGGCCAGGTCACAGTGACTCAGCTTGGAGCAGTGAGCTCTGCTCTGGGAGGCTCCGTCTCCATCAGATGTAGGACCAGTCAGAATGTATATAGTGGGAACTATTTGCACTGGTACCAACAGAGAGATGGAGAAACTCCTAAACTCCTCATTTACGCTGCTAGCACTCGAGCATCAGGGATTCCAGGTCGTTTTACAGGCAGTGGATCAAACTCTGACTTCACTCTGACCATCAGTGGAGTCCAGACTGAAGATGCAGCAGTTTACTACTGTCAGAGTTATCACTGGATCAACAGCCAGAATGTGTTCACACAGTGAAAAAGCGTCGTACAAAAACCTCCCTCAGTCAGACTGAACAGAAACTGAAGTGACTGCTGCAGCTGGAAGCTACTGCAGAGACTGATACACTTCACTGAGGACACACACACACACACACACACACACACACACACACACACACACACACACACACACACACACACACACACACACACACACACACACACACACACACACACAATGTTAATAATAATTCCACTGTCTTTTCTGATTTGCCAAATAATCCAGAGTAGCCAGCCTACAAAAGCAGATAAGAAAAGTCTTGTTCATGACTTTTCATCATACAGCATCATACTGGATTAAAGCAATTTCAACTATACACATTTAGTTGAAAATATGAAGACACAGATTGGTATGAGAAACATTCAGTATCAGAGATTGGCAAACAAAACCAGTACATCCCTGATGGCACAAAACAGTATTTTTAATATATAAACTTCAATCATAAAAATTTTAAAGCAAATATGTAACCTTCTTGATCACTATATCTCTATATACTATATAGAAAGAATATCAAATAACACATTTTCTCCAAAATACAAATCTAAACTCAACAAATACACTGAGACTAAATGTTTATTCTTAACCTTGGAAACGGCAAAACAACTTGAGCACACACCACAACATTCATCCACTAACTGTTGAGCTTTCACGGCTGTATGTTTTTCCTCTGTGCTGTGTCACTGACTATGTTTACATGCTGTCAATATTCGGGTCATGGTCGGGTTAAGGTCACGATTCGGGTTTCTGAAACATTCGGGATAACCCGTTTACATGCGTGAGCAGAGAGAGTTTCTCCTGTATACATGGAATTTGTAATCAATTGGCAATACCCCGATGTAAACGGCGACGCACAGTTAACGTCTGGACGTACGGACAACCTTAAGACGCAATATGCGTCATTTCCGATTCTTCTAATAACTTTTCGGTCACCTTCTTGTAAATGTCAGTATCTCTGTACTTTCTGCCGTCAACAAAAGACATTATATTCATGTTTTTGACAACATAAATTAAAAAATTGGTTTCCTCCTCGCTCCAGAAGTACGGTGCTGTGTTGCATCTCGCCATGTTTACCTCGTTTACTTCCGGTATACTGCACGCGGGTTTGGCGCATACAAGAAGTTCCTATACTCAAAAGACCAAGATTCCTTTGCGAATAGAGCATGCGCAGAACACAAATCAATGTTCCTTTTGATGGGGATATCCCGATACGCGTTTACATGACGAAATATTCGGGTTAGAAAAGGGGTACCCCAGGGGTAATATCCGGGTTTTTAAAAACCGGGTTATGAGCATATCCGGGTTTTTGCCGGTGTTTACATGGCCGTGCGCGACCGGGTTTTTGCTAATATCCCGGTTTTGAACGGGTTATTGGCTGCATGTAAACGTAGTCAATGTTGTCTGTCCTTCTAGTTTTGCTGCAGGAGTTCTCCAGCTAATTGCCATATGAGGTCCACCTGGCCTTCGAAGGTGGTCCTTAAAAGCTGCTGTGCAATTGTCAGAGGAGGCTTCTTGATTTGGGACTGCTGGTCTCGCTGCCTCTCAGCTGGGGCATTTCTGTGTTATGTTGTTGTGTTTTGGTGTTCTTAATTTATTGTCTAGTTATGTTAATAAAATACCTTGATTTTGTTGTTTTAAAGGTGTTTATTTGTGTTGAGTCTGGGTCAGTTGTGGGGTGTTGTTCGCCCCATGTTGCCACCAAAGGTTGGGGTATAACACATCACATGATCTTTCTTAGCAGATGGAGTCACCCAGTTTTCATGGAAATGTAGATTTTCAAATTCAAATTTCTCTTAGCATTTTTAGGACTTAATGTCCACGTTGGCCCTGCAATGGACTGGCGGCCTGTCCAGGGTGTAGCCCGAAGTTGAGTTTCTAGAGGAAGGTCTCTGAGATCTACGGCCTCAGCATCCCCTCAAACACCCAAAACTACTTTACTTAAAAAAATTTCATGTTACAGACACCTAAACATGTCAATCCTACATTGATATTAATTTCACTAATCATGGTCTAAAACACCATACTACCAAATTACATGTAGAGGACACTAAAAATGGCGATGAAGTTTTCAGTATCCTCTACATGTAAATATGTAAATATGTAGATCACTGCTCTCAGCACTGAGGGGGAAACACCATGATATGTTGAGGACAGCTACAGCTCACTGACTCTGTGTGTTTGCATATGTGTCCTGCCTCTCTGCTCCCAGCCGTTAAGAGGCCAGTGTTGATCAGTGGCTGTCCAGGCCTTTCAGAGCCACTGACACGCCGGCAGCACAATGATGATGTCACTGATTCTACTGCTGGCCACCCTGGGGCTCCTTGTTCAGGGTGAGACTCTCTTCTGAAAACTTTGCTTCAGGATGCAACCAGGTTCACCACAATGATGTTCTGCTGTGATGGAGAAACACTGAAACAAGCAGCATTTACCTTCTTCCATCTGTTCTCCATGTTAAAGAAATGAGACTCTTCTGTTTGGATGTTGATCATCTTTCTCCAAACTGAATTTGTCTCAATAACCCTTCTCCTCTTTTTCACGTTTTCCAGATTCATCAGCAGAAATCATCCTGACTCAGTCTCCTGGAGCTCAGTCTGTTGTTCCAGGACAGACTGTCTCTCTCAGATGTAAAGCCAGTTCAAGTATGGGTAACTACCTTCACTGGTATCTTCAGAAAGCTGGAGAATCTCCTAAACTTTTGATTCGGTTTGCTACAACTCGTCACACTGGAGTTTCAGATCGTTTCAGTAGAAGTCAGTCTGGAACTGACTTCACTTTGACCATCAGCGGAGTTCAGACTGAAGATGCAGGAGTTTATTACTGTCAGCAGGGTGGTTACAGCTTCCCGTTCACACAGTGAAACAACGTCGTACAAAAACCTCCTTCAGCTTTAGAGGAACTGATCTGACTCACCAGCTGCACAGAAACCATAACACTAGGTGTTTAAATATTAATGCAGTATTAAAGAAATATCAGCACAACAAAAGTGAAACAAAATCATAGAAATTATGCAGAAGTAGTATTTTTATTGATAGTTTTTTTAAAGAAGTGTTGAAACAGAAACAGTCACAATTTCTCACAGAAAAATAAAATCTTAAGCACATAAATACTGTATTAATTTATCAGTAAATGCTGACGAGCTTGAACAGCCTAAATTTGTGATGAATGATAACCACAAAGAGTTTAGGTAACTGTTAGTAAATTTAAACCTAGCTGGGGATAATATTACTACATGATATGATGGAATAAGCCCAAGAGATCAGCAGGTTGCAATTAAGTAAATAATAATAATGAATTTTGAAATATTGGAAATATCAAACATGTTTTCTTTTTTGTTTACTGCTACAGGCTGGAGTGATCTGTATGCACCCACATTTTCAAAAAGATTGTGATGAAGGCCGACCAACAGAGCAACACAGTGGTGGTAAATGCATTGGCGCGCTCGCGAGCACTGCAGGTTTCACAGCTTCACATTATTGGTTACATCAAAGACACACAGACACATTTCTCTGTTGGTGATCTGGCAAAGGTCTGTTTTTTAAAGTTTTACATTCCCCACGCGGCTGGTCGGTTTCCGTTCTGCAGTCCATCAAACAGCATGCTGAGATGACCATTGTGTTGCTAAAGCGGTTTGTCCACAATGGCCACACACAGGGCTAGTCTGTCTGTCTCTAATTGCAATTCGAATAGACAGAATAACTTATCTGTGAATGTGACCACAATGAGAGTAAAGCTCTCTCTCCCAATGCATTCAAGCCTTTTCATCTATTCCAAAACCAATCGCCATAAAGAAGGTGATGATGATTTTATGGACAAGGGATCCTATTACTAAAAAAGGATGAACAGAGACATAAATCTCTGCCTCCCATGATTCATGGTGAACTAACAGTGCACTTTACTAACTTGATCTGATCAAGCTGAGCTGACAGAGCCTCACTGACTCAAATGGCTGTTTATAGTCTGCCTTTACTCGGGTACTAAAAGGCCTCACCTACGTTTTTACTCAGGCTGCTGACCAAAGGACGATCACATGACCTGTTTTGACACTACATCTTGGAAGCAAACCAGATGCCTGGTGCTTATTGTCATGTCATGTGTCTGATGCTTTTATGTTAAACTGGATGTTTCTTTGTGTGCTGCTGCTGTGTTGATGATAAAATGTGACACACGCTAACAGATTGACGCCATTTTTACAGGAAAACAATGCTGCCTGCTCGTTCCTTGTTGTTTGATGTTAGAGTTTAAATCCCTTTTATTAAACATGGTCCAGAGTTTTGCCCATGCTCTCTCCTCCACAGAGAAAAAGGGGAACTGAATAAGTCGCTCAGTGTTAGTTATGGAATGAAATGTGAACAACAAGTCTGTGTGTGAGATGTGTTATCAGACAGCCTGGAAGCTCAAGGTTGAAACTCATTCAGAGAGGCTGTTTTACACACAGAGAGCAGAGTGTCACCCAGAATAACTTGCCATAATTTGTTTTTGTTTACAGCGAAATGATGGACGTGATCATAAAATTGATTGAAGTAACACCATGTGAATGAATTACTGTCTTGTTGTCATTGCTACAGCGTGCTGGTGTTGTAAAACTGTAACTGTATCACTAATGAAATATTGTGGTGAAGAAAGACACTGGTTCATGAAGGGTTACACAACACACCCTCGCAACTTTTGTCAAACATGCTCAGTCTGCCTAAGACCCAACGTATGGAGAAGATTACAGGTTTCATTAGCAGCACATCCACCACATGAACCGTTTAACCACCTTATGAGGGAGGTTTTTAGCTAAACCCAAGCAAAGACAAAAAAGTACTGTTGATGATAGTTGATATGTTTTCAAACAGAGAGTTCTATTAATGCAGGTATAAAGAGACACCTTACAGAGTCTCTGTTTTATCAGAGACTCAAGGAGAACAAGAAATTACATCAGATGTAATCTTGCACTAATAAAATGTGGAAAATGCATCTTTCTTGGTAAAAAATAGAATTAAAAAAATTGAAAATGTTTTTTTTTTATTTTCTTACAATGTTAACAGCTTGAGCATAATTATATCAATGAAGCTTCACTAATTAAAGTTGAATATTGTTAATATGATCTGATGACAGAGTAACAGAGTACAGTCACTATAACAGAAATGAAAACAACAAATTTGATGAACTGGTCTTTATTGTGTTGAAATAATCAAAATAAAATCCAGTAAACAAACTTCAACCATGAAACATTTGATTAGAGAGTGACAGAAGGAAAGAAAGAGACACTGAGAGAGTTACAGAGTTCAGAGAGCAGTAGCAGAGTAAAACTAGTAGCAGAGTCCCAGTGAGTCAGGTCAGGACTGGGAACACTGGTCTCTCCTCAGTGTCTCTGAGACCAGAGCCTGGGAGCCCTGGGTGGCCTCACAGGTCACAGAGCCCACCTTCCTCCACTGGTCTGCAGGGAGCCTCAGGGTGCTGCTCCAGCTGTAGCGGCCGTCCTTCTCCAGCACCCCGGGCTCCTGCTCTCCTCCCAGCTGATGCTGCTGCTGCCGTCCACCTTCCAGGCCAGACTCCAGTCTGAGGGGAAGCCCTTGTTGGCCAGGCACATGAGCGTGGCCTTCCCCTGCAGCAGCTCCTCACTGGAAGGGGGCAGCACCGTCAGGGTGGGACGGACATCACCTAGGAGACACCAATCAGCTTAGAGGACACCTTTACTGTGTGAGAGCTGAGTTTCTGTCAGATGTTTTTTCTGCTCCACCAGTCACTCACTCACACATTGTTTCACTTCCCTTTAAGAAGCCTCTCATGCAAATCAGCACAGAGAGAATCATCATACAGAATGACCTGAAATATATCAAAATACACTGGAAATAAAATAACAAACTTTCTTATCAAGATGATTAAAAAACTTGACTGTACGATTATTTATTCAGTGGAAACAAATAAGGAAATGAACTGACCAGAATCAGATGTCCTTCATCTGGATTTCAATCATTACCAAAGTGTTTCTTCACTTACATTAACAGCTATAATGATGATTTGAACTACTAGATACAGTTTAAACATCTTTACTGCTAAAGTGCAAATTCAATCACAAAGGCATCACTCCTCAGCTGAATCACTCATTGACAGATATACTGACCATTGTGTTAACTTATGAAAGTAGTGCCAGTAGTCCGTTCACTTTCAACTGTGGAAATATTGTGTTCTTTTTCCAAATTCATAACAACAGACAACATTTTCAAAACACACATCTTTATCTTGAATTAAATTTTACATAAATAAAAGTGAATTGTATTTAATCACAGCAACAGCCATTATCGTGGTGAACATTTTGAAATTAACTAATCTAAACATTTTCACGTTGAGATTAAAGTTTTATATTTTCTCCACTTCAAGTTGATTACATTTCATTTTGTCAGGACTGTGTGAAGAACAGTTTAGTTAATCTGCTCTGAGTTAGCCTCCATGGTAAAGGAAGAGAAATAAAAACATGAACAATAAAAGTTTTATAATTAAAACAAGATCTATTTATCTGCCTTATACATTCCAAAGTAGAATTTAAAACAGGACTTGATAATATTGTAATTAGTATATGAGCAGAAACTTACTTCCAACATCCAGTCTGGTTCCTCCACCAAAAGTCCTCCACAGTGATACAAACTCATTGAGCCGCCGTACAAAAACCTCTGACTGTAGAGTGACACGGCTCTCTGACTTTGACAGACTGAACTAAAGCCCTCAAGATGCAACTTTATCATTAAGGTTGGAAATACTGATTTCTCCTGTGGCTTAAAATTTTACATTCATTTAATAAGTTATAGAATTCTATTAACTGAAGTGAACTTTGTTTCTTAGTGCAAAGTCTTTCATTCAACATTCTACACTGACATGGAAATTCAAATAGTTTTCTGGCATGCTGAAAATAAAAGGTTGAAAAACTGCTCTTGAAGTAAAAGTTTTGTTAGAGGTTTGACTTACTTCCAAATTCCAGTCTGGTTCCTCCACCGAACGTGTACCACAGTGATACACACTCATTGAGCCGCCGTACAAAAACCTCTGACTGTAGAGAGACACGGCTCTCTGACTTTGACACAAACAAACTCAGCAAAAATAGTTTCTGTTTGTAACATTTTATCAGCTTACATGTGAAGTGACCGTTGCAAAAATTCATAAACAATAATAATAATATATTTTATTTGTAACACACTTTTCATCAAATCATCTCAAAGTGCTACAGGTTTAGGAAAAAATAAATAAAAGAATAAAAATAAAAAAAATAAAAATAATTTAAAGAATAAAAAAAATTAGTTCTAAAATGCATCTAAAATGGACCAAAAGCTTTGCAAAAAAAGAAATGTCTTAAGGCCTTTTTTTAAAACAGTCAGTGGATTGAGGTACCCTCAAGGTGTCAGGGAGGGCATTCCACAGATGTGAGGCAGCAGCACAAAATGCCCTATCTCCCATTGTCCTGAGTCTGGTTCTGGGTATGTGGAGGAGGTTTGAGTGAGTGGAGCGAAGGGAACGTGTTGTGTTTTGTAGGTTGATACGTTGTTTGAGGTAGTGGGGGGGAGCATGTCCATGGATGCATTGATGTGTGAGGAGGGACACCTTGTACTCAATCCTGGAGAAGATGGGAAGCCAGTGGAGTAAGTGGAGAATGGGGGGTAATGTGCTCACGTTTCCGCACTCTCATCAGGATCCTAGCTGCAGAGTTTTGAATGTACTGAAGCCTCTGCAGACTCTTTCTAGAAATCCCAATGAGAAGTGCATTACAGTAGTCCAGTCTGGAGGAGACAAAGGCATGAAGCAGCTTTTCGGCATCTGGGACGGAGTTTGGAGATGTTACGGAGGTGGTGGAAAGAGGTCTTGCATAGGTGATTTACATGGGCTTCAAAAGTGAGTTGGGAGTCCATTTTTACGCCGATATTAGTGACTGTTGATGAGAGGGGGATGTTGGTGCCAGAAAAGGTGATGCTGGTTATGGATGATGATTTGGTCTGGTGAGGAGTTCCAACCAGGATGGCTTCGGTTTTGAAGCTATTGAGTTGAAGGAAGTTTTGCTCCATCCAGACAGGCGGTGAGTTTTGATGGGGAAGGCTGGTTTCAGCTTTGGCATTTACATAGAGCTGTGTGTCATCGGCATAGCAGTGGAATGAAATTTTGTGACGCCTGATGATTTGGCCAAGGGGGGATCAGGTAGGTTATTATGTTTGAGGTGATCCTCAAGGTGGGTGGCAATTGCTTTCTCAAGTACTTTTGATATGAAGGGAAGATTGGAGATGGGCCTACAGTTGGATAGCACTACCGGAACAAGAGTGGGTTTTTTAAGCAATGGTGTGATAATAGCATTTTTTAAGACAGGAGGAACGTGAGCAGTTTGGAGGGGATTATTTATAGCAGCAGTGATCAGGGGACTTAAGACAGTGATATGGGTTTTTACCATGGATGCTGGGAGAGAGTCCAAGGGACAGGTAAAGGATTTCATCTTCCTGATGATATTCTGCACCTCATCTGATGAAACCTCAGGAAAGCAGTTTAGGGGTTTGGAGACAGAATAAGTTGGGGAAAGGCGGCACGGTGGTGCAGTGGTTAGCAATTTCGCCTCACAGCAAGAAGGTTGTGGGTTCTCTCCAGGTGCCCCGGCTTCTCCCACCATCCAAAGACATGCAGGCTACATTAATTGGTGTTTCCCAAATTGTCCTTAGGTGTGAATGTGAGTGGTTGTCTATGTGTGGCCCTGCAATGGACTGGGGACGTGTCCAGGGTGTACCCTGCCTTGAGCCCAATGTCGGCTGGGATAGGCTCCAGGCGACAGATATTCCACTTAGGCTTGGAAAGGCTGGATGGGGATGGCAAATCCAATTGAAATGGCCTTGCGATCAGACACACCTAGGTCATACACCTGCAAGTTGGTGAGAGGGGCAGAGTTTGTGATGACCATGTCCAAGGTATGCCCCCTATTGTGTGTGGGGACATCAACAAGTTGTTTTAAATTAAAGCAGTCCAGGAGTTGAAGAAAGTCAGCGGCAAAACGGCAAGAGGAGATGTCAACGTGGATGTTCATATCACCTAAAATTATAACATTGGCGGAGGATGTGCAGAAAGATGTGAGGAGATTTGACATCTCAGTGATAAATGAGGGGTTTGGTTTTGGTGGTCGGTAGATGAGGAGGGACAGCACAGGGGACAGAGACTTACATTTAAAAGCAAGGCATTCAAATGAAGACAGTTCAGGTAATGGTTGATGAGATAACTCCAGATTGCTGCGATGGATGACTGACAGGCCGCCACCACGCCCTGAGCTGCGAGCTTTCTGGAGGTAGTTATATTGAATTTAATTCAATTCAATTTTATTTATATAGCGCCAAATCACAAAAACAGTTATCTCACAGAGCTTCTCATAACCAGCAGGTTACCATACTCTGAAGTTATTTACAGAAGCCCAATAATTCCCACCAAGAGCAAGCACTAGGCGACACAGGCAAGGAAAAACTCATGCAGGCAAGGCAGAAACCTCGAGCAGAACCATGGCTCAGGGTGGGCGGCCATCTGCCTCAACCGGTTGGGGGTGAGGGAGAGAGAGAGAGAGAGAGAGGGACAGAGAGAGTAGAAGGAGGCAGCCTACACAGTATACACATAGAGGTACAGACAGTAAAGGTAATGTTGCTATAGACTGAATGAAAAATCGTACAGATATTTATAGTTGTGTTAATGATAATAATAACAGTAATTATAGCAATAGGAATAGTAACAGCAGTTGCAACTGTAGCAGAGGGCATCGAGCAGGAACACGGGGGCAGCAGGAGACTCCCAACCACAGATCCAGACTCCACAGCTCCAGAGCCAGCAACACCCGTATGAAGTGACGGGAGGAGGAAGCACACGACCACGGGAAAGGGAAGAAATCGAGTTAGTAACATGCATTAATGGGATGAGGTTGCACCAGCTGGTTGACGGAGTAATTCAGCATAGTGGTGGTGCGGCGTGAAAAAGGTGCAGGTTGTTTTTAGCCGTGTAGCCAGAATGCTAGCTACAAGGATTGTCAGCTCTGTGGCAGCGCCGATGGGAGGTTTCAGGCTTCCCAGATGCAATTGACGATGGCATGGACAGTTCAGGCTTGCCAGGAGGAGACTTTTCCGACTGCGGTTTCAGCGGCAATGACCAATTCCAGGGAGTCTTCGAGCAGGTGTTTTTTACTAGCGGCAACAGGTAGAACACCGCTAAAGCTACCTAATACCTATCCAGAAAGGTCCACAGTTTGGTGGTGCTGAAAGTAACGTTAAACAGTTATTCATAAAGGTGCACTGGTCGGAGGCCCAAATAGTAAAACAGTTAAAAGAAATATAAAAGTTTGCTTTAAAACTTGACTTTATTTTAACGCGACTAGAGAAGCTGTACCGTACCGTAAAAATTCCAGAATGCGTGTTTTCTTTGACATATTAATGTTAATTTCAATTAAAAAATTTTGTCTCTGGCAATTAAGAAAGAAAATATTTTAAAACAAACTATGCCTAGAAACATCAAACCATAATCATGTAAAATTAGTAGTGGGCCGTTATCGGCGTTAACGTGCTGCGTTAACGTGAGACTCTTATCGGGCGACAAAAAAAATATCGCCGCTAATCTATTCTCAAAGTTGGGTTGGGAGCTGGGTCTATACTACGCAAGCTATGATGACTTTTACCTTGATATTTTAGCACATATGTATACCTAGCCGAATCGCACTGTAGGGGGCAAGAACAAGTCTTAGAACCTGTGTATATGCCTACTGTGAAATTACCACATCAAACGTGACGTGCTAACATGGGTGCAGCTGTTGCTGCGTTCCATTTACCTCGGAGGTCGGAGCTGGGAATGACGTCACACCCGAGTTGACGGTGTTCCGGTTACAACCTCGCTCGGCCAGTTTGTTTACAACTAGCCAAGTTAGTTATTGATACGCCGGTTGATTAAAAAACGCATTGTGCGGTATTTACTCACACTAACTGTAGCAACACGTCCACAGACAGCTGTTGGACAGCACTTGGACAGCAATATTTCTGAAGCCGCCGGGTTTGCTTCTGGGAAAATTTACTTTTAAGAAGCTTCCCAATGGAAAATTCGACAAGACTAAGGTTTGCACCTTGTGCAATGCGGAATTAGTTTACTGTAGGAGTTCTTCCAGTCTCAAGTACCACCTAAACGCAAAGCACATCACACGCTACACACAAGTACATATTTTTGAACATGATTTATTTTCATCACCAATTATCATAGTAGAACAGCTTTCTCAAGCAGTTTGTGATGCATTTTGGAAACAGGAGATGAGCCCCTGCTCTAATGCACCACCTGACATGAAACCCGTTCGCACACATAATCTGAATACCTTCGGCAGAATTCAAATGAGCCATTTTAATCTAGATTAATCTAGATTAATTTCAAGATCACAGTGAGATTAATCTAGATTAAAAAATTAATCTATACCCACCAAATATATTTTTTTAAATGTCTTATCAATACTCTCATATATTGATTGATCCATTGATAAACAGCATCATCAGAGTAATCCAAGTCCCTGCTGGAGTCAGTCAGATCATTTCCATAAAGAGCCACTTTGCATCAGCAGCACCATGCTCCAGTGCTCTGGGAGAGTTTATAGTCCTGAGAGTTGAACACTGGATGACTGACAGCTGTCCTTCATGACAACAGAAGCCACAGAAATCCTCCTCATCAAAAAACATGACTTTGATCTGCGTCCTCATCTGGACTCTCCTCTGCTGCTGCTTCACAGGTAAAGTCCAGAGAAATAAACTCCTCTCCTCTATGAACATCCGTCCCTCTGAAATGAAGCCCACAAAACCATGACGCTGCTTTATGTTTTTGTCTCTGTATCCTCAGAGTCCAGAGGCCAGGTCACAGTGACTCAGCCTGGAGCAGTGAGCTCTGCTCTGGGAGGCTCTGTCTCCATCAGATGTAGGACCAGTCACAATGTTAATGGTGGGAACCGTTTAGCCTGGTACCAACAGAGAGATGGAGAAACTCCTAAACTGCTCATTTACTATGCTAGCACTCGAGAATCAGGGATTCCAGGTCGTTTTACAGGCAGTGGATCAAACACTGACTTCACTCTGACCATCAGTGGAGTCCAGGCTGAAGACGCAGCAGTTTACTATTGTCAGGGTGAATTCAATGTTAACAGTCAGTGGTTGTTCACACAGTGAAAAAGCGTCGTACAAAAACCTCCCTCAGTCAGACTGAACAGAAACTGAACTGACTGCTGCAGCTGGAAGCAACTGCAGAGACTGATACACTTCACTGAGGATACACACACACACACACACACACACACACACACACACACACACACACACACACACACACACTCTTAATTGATCAAAATTAATTCTCTATTCAAATAATGAAATAACAAAATATTATCCATCCACCAATGCTTTAATTGCTGAAATCTCCATAATACAAACTCTCAAACATGTTAAATCCAACTTTTAACGTCAATGAACGTTGTTTAAAAAAAGACCAGATTACCCAATTGGAAAACATCTATGTAAATATGTATACACATAGGGTACTGATCTCAGCACTGATGGGGAAGCAACATTTGTAGTGAGAGACAGAGGGAGTGCAGACTGAGAACAGTACCGGAGTAAAATCAGTAGAAGAGTCCCAGTCAGTAGGAAAGTAGGCTCATTTTGGTATATTTCTGATATAACCAGGCTTCTTTTTGCAGTGGTTTTGCCCTCTGCATGCTGTTGGAAAGAATGCAGGCTTGATCTGCACTGGATTACTCTTCCTGAAGGACCATGAAGTGTCTTTGACTTTGAAATTGAATCTTGTGGATTAAAATTTAATTGAGACAGCGGAAAACGAGAGTACATAAAGAGTTGAATTTTTAGTGAGGCTCAAATACAGTTTCAGTTGCAACTGAATTTAATTGCATATTATTACATTCAGTTACAAAATTCTTCGAATTCAGTTTCACACTGATAAATTCATGGTTTTCATTCAAATTCAAATTCAGATTTTAAGTATTCAAATTCAGATTCTTTTGACACAAAAATGAGCCCATCCTCCAGGCCAGAAAGAGAGATAAAGAGATTTTTCAGAGTTTGGATGAAACTGAAGGAGCAACAACGTACATTAAATATTCAGCAGATTACAAACAAGAGATGAAGACCTGACTGGAAATTAAGTGTTTTCTTCGCTGAGCCCAGTAACCATGGTGACCGATGTGCATCACTGCTGAACCATGACAACAGACAGGTTTCAGTACCATAGATAAAACCTTAAAACCGACATTTTGTTCTTTTGGTGCATTCATGTTAAATAAGAAAACTACAAACATATCTGAGGCTTAAAGTAAAAAGAAAGCCATTATTTAACATGTCTGTAATATACAGCTTTACAGTCTCTGATTGTAACATTGAGTCGTCCCATTATGACATGTGAAAACAATTCTAATTTCCTGAATTCATGTTTTCATTTGATTTATTGATTTCAAAGCAAGTGTTTATTTTTGTCTTTAGTAATTAATTAATTAAGACAATTGGCAGTTTTTAATTAATACTCAGATGTACTGATAATCAGCATCATCAGAGTAATCCAAGTCCCTGCTGGAGTCAGTCAGAGCATTTCCATAGAGAGCCACTTTGCATCAGCAGCACCATGCTCCAGTGCTCTGGGAGAGTTTATAGTCCTGAGAGTTGAACACTGGATGACTGACAGCTGTCCTTCATGACAACAGAAGCCACAGAAATCCTCCTCATCAAAAACATGACTTTGATCTGCGTCCTCATCTGGACTCTCCTCTGCTGCTGCTTCACAGGTAAAGTCCAGAGAATCAAACTCCTCTCCTCTATGAACATCCGTCCCTCTGAAATGAAGCCCACAAAACCATGACGCTGCTTTATGTTTTTGTCTCTGTATCCTCAGAGTCCAGAGGCCAGGTCACAGTGACTCAGCCTGGAGCAGTGAGCTCTGCTGTAGGAGGCTCCGTCTCCATCAGATGTAGGACCAGTCAGAATGTTTATGGTGGGAGCTTGTTAGCCTGGTACCAACAGAGAGATGGAGAAACTCCTAAACTCCTTATTTATGCTGCTAGCACTCGAGCATCAGGGATTCCAGGTCGTTTTACAGGCAGTGGATCAAACTCTGACTTCACTCTGACCATCAGTGGAGTCCAGACTGAAGATGCAGCAGTTTACTACTGTCAGAGTCTCCACTACATCAACAGTCAGTGGGTGTTCACACAGTGAAAAAGCGTCGTACAAAAACCTCCCTCAGTCAGACTGAACAGAAACTGAACTGACTGCTGCAGCTGGAAGCTACTGCAGAGACTGATACACTTCACTGAGGACACACACACACACACACATGAATTTGCTTTGGTATTTTGGTGCATATTAAAAACTATACTAATATAATTTTTGGGCAAGAAACTCTTGATCATTAGAAATAACTACTGCTTGGGGTCAAATAGAAATTCTTAGTAAAGAAAACAGGAAACGCGCTTCACATAAAGTGGATTTACCATTTTTCAAATTTAGCTTCCTGGCACCTTTCATCTCTTTATACATCCCATTTTCATCAGTGATTTGCTACATAATAATACCAAATTTCAAAAATGAAAAATAAATTATACAATTCCAGAATGCAAAGTGACATTGTGCATAGATTGTTTTCTCTGAGTTGTGGTTACTGCTTTACAGCGCTATAAAGTTTCACTGCTGCAAGAAGAAAAGAACTTTTGAATCTCTCCTTCACACAGTGTGGATGTATCAGTCTGCCACTGAAGGAGCTGCTCAGTGATGTTAGTGTTTCATGAAGGGGGTGGGACGAGGTCTCCAACATGGATGAGAGCTTAGCTCTCACAGTCCTCTCTCCCACCACCTCTACTGGCTCAAGCGAGCATCCCAGGACAGAACCAGCCTTCTTTACTTCTTGTCCGCTGTTGAGATGCTGCGACTCCATCAAACCACCATACCAAAGAAGATGGGTGACGCCACCACAGAGTCAGAAAAGGTTCTCAGGAGAGCATCCTGTGCTCCAAAAGACTTTGGTCTCTTGAGCTGGAACAGTCTCTTCAGGCCCTTCTTGTACAGGGTGTTAACAATGTGAGTACAGTCCAGTTTATTGTTGACCTGAAAATCAAGACACCTGTTGGAGTCCACGATCACAATATCCACCCACTGAATGTTCACAGGTACCATAGAGAGTTGACTATTCCTGTTGAAAACAGGAAAAGGTAAATTATGTACTTGTAAAACTGTTTTTAAAAAATGGGCCGACGATCAGCCCATAAGGCATGGACAACATAATGACAATGGACGAGCCCAATCACATCTTTTATTAGCCCCCACCCCTCTCTCTGTTTCTTGTGCTGCAGTCCAAAATAAACATTCTCCAGACGGAGGCCACCAAATGCTCAAAAACAACCGATATGTTTGCTACTTGGACTGCAGTAGCTTCAACATCAGCTGCAGTACTCTGCGTAGTCAGAGGCACTTGCAGGACTAAAAGAGCTGTGGTGACCACTGCCAGGCAGAGGAGGAGGCATGTGTTAGTGAAACAGAGGGACAAAGTGACAGGGCTGAGGGAGAGAGAGAGCAGGAGGAGAGTGGAGGTGAAACGGTAAGCATGGAGTAGCTCAACCTGTAGGGAGGGAGGGTCATTTACACTTGGGAAGCTGGGGACACATAGCCAACACTTTTGAAAAAAAATTGTTAAAAATGTTCTGAAAAATGGCTGAAACCAAGAAATGTTGATTAACAAATAAAAATGATATGAGAAAAGTTAATTTGCACAATAAGCCTGAAATACAATTAATAAATATAGATAAATGTAGAAGAAACCTCTGTGTTGTCCAAAAAGAGTAACTTAAGCAAAAAATATTAAGCTACTGATTACTGCATTATATTTTATTATATTTTTATATTGTGAATTGTCACCTGCCACCTGAATTATGTCCTTTCCTTTATAAAAAAATTTTTTTTTTACTAAAATCTGGTGCAGAAAATGTCTCCAGAATGAAGGAAATTAAGTGCTTCATGCTAAAAATCTTCTGGGGGTGGAATATTTTTCGAAATAGTAGGCCTTTTAAATATATATTCTTGTCAGGTAGTCATGGATAACAATCTTGTGCAAATGTTGGGGGAAACACCATGATATGTTGAGGACAGCTACAGCTCACTGACTCTGTGTGTTTGCATATGTGTCCTGCCTCTCTGCTCCCAGCCGTTAAGAGGCCAGTGTTGATCAGTGGCTGTCCAGGCCTTTCAGAGCCACTGACACGCCGGCAGCACAATGATGATGTCACTGATTCTACTGCTGGCCACCCTGGGGCTCCTTGTTCAGGGTGAGACTCTCTTCTGAAAACTTTGCTTCAGGATGCAACCAGGTTCACCACAATGATGTTCTGCTGTGATGGAGAAACACTGAAACAAGCAGCATTTACCTTCTTCCATCTGTTCTCCATGTTAAAGAAATGAGACTCTTCTGTTTGGATGTTGATCATCTTTCTCCAAGCTGGATTTGTCTCAATAACCCTTCTCCTCTTTTTCATGTTTTCCAGGTTCATCAGGAGAAATCATCCTGACTCAGTCTCCTGGAGCTCAGTCTTTTGTTCCAGGACAAACTGTCTCTATCAGATGTAAAGCCAGTGAACATGTTAGCAATGAGGTAGACTGGTACCTTCAGAAACCTGGAGAAGCTCCTAAACTCTTGATTTATCATGCTACAAGTCGTCAATCTGGAGTTTCAGATCGTTTCAGTGGGAGTCAGTCTGGAACTGACTTTACTTTGACCATCAGAGGAGTCCAAACTGGAGATGCAGGAGTTTTTCACTGTCAGCAGGATTACAGCTTCCCGTTCACACAGTGATACAACGTCGTACAAAAACCTCCTTCAGCTGGAGAGGAACTGATCTGAATCAACAGCTGCGCAGAAAAAGAAACACTTTAGAAGTTTATTGACAAGGAAGTCCAACACATCAAACAGATGTTTCTGCTTCCTTTAAAGATTAGATTTAAAATAAATCTAATGCAATTTGAAATCCAGTTGTTTTATATTGAAATTACACTGTTTCCTTTTTAACATACCTAAAAACATTACATGTTTTTAATCAGCTTTGTGTTTGGAGGAAAATATATAATATTTTGAGATCACACGGTTCATACTGATACAATGATATAATATGCTATTAATATCTTACTTGATAATTCAAACGTAACACATGTATCGTACACTTTTTAGTTTAAATGGATTCATTAAACGTTCAGGACATTTCTAAACCACTTTCAACATCAGTTTTTACCAATAGCACAATTCATTTGTAAGATTTATATTGTAAATGTGACGTACCTTAAAATGGTTTAAAATTTATCTTTGTCACAAAAAATTTGCAGTTTGTGAAATGAAGCAATTTCTGCTATCTAGCTTTAAGGAATCTTGAACAAAGACTGAATTTATTCCCATAATATTGTTGTTGTATAAATATTACATTAATGATTATCTGAATAATTCCTCTCAAAATATTAGGTATCTTGAATGCTGCATTAAATTATTTTATGATACCAAGACATTTCCAAACAATACAAACCATCTCAAACATATATATATTCATTGCAATGACTTTTTGAATTTAAATTATCCTCATCCTCATACTGAATTAAAGCACTTTCAACTATGTACGTTCAATTGCAAATATGTAGACACAGATCATCATCAGAAACATTCAGGATCAGAGACTGCCTAAACAAAACAAACACAAAATAGTATTTGAAATATCTAAACATATGTCATCTACAGAAAAGCTAAATATCAACTTAAATCATAAAAATTCTAACGAAATAAGTACCTTCTTGATATAACTATATCCCATATATACACAATATCGAATAACACATTTTCTCTAACATGCAAATCAAAACTCCACAAACACACTGAGACTAAATGTTTATTCTTAACCTTGGAAAACAAACTCACCACAACATCCATCCACTAACTGTTGTGGAGCTTTCAATCACATCACATGATCTTCCTCAGCAGATGATCTGCTGAAGAAGATCACGTCATAAAAACAGAAATGTAACTGATGATGACTTCCATGTTTTCTGGTTGGAGTTTCTCGAGGAAGCTCTCTGAGATCATCGGCCTCAAACACACAACACTACTTTACTTGATGAAATTTTCATATTACAGACACCTTAAGATGTCAAACCTACATTGATATCAGTGTAGAAACCTGTGGTTTTAGTGGCTGGTTAATTTATAAAGCTTCTGCATTGGCACACCAGTTAAAGTATGAGGACCAGAGATGGGAGCTGTTTAACAGTTTATTGTCCTTAGTTTCCCACTTCAGCAGTTGACTGACAGATGATTGAACAGCTAAAGGGCAGATGCAAACAATCAGTACACAGAGGTTATTCTAGCAGGTCATAATCAAATTAAAGCACATATTAGCTGTTAAACAAGGAAACAATTACAATAGCAGATATACAGAACTTACTCAAGTAATGCATCCAGTACACAGTCAACTGGGGGACGATTAACGAGGCTTCATGCTAACCCACATGCTGCAGCAAACAAATGGAAAAGGACTGATCAGACCTTTTATCAGTTCAGGTGTGGCCTGACAGGTTGGGGCTAAGCCCCGCCTCCCTGAAACTTGTCAGGAAGGAGGATTTTCTACAATTAGTGTCACTAATAATTGTCTAAAAACCCATATTACCATATTACATGTAGAGGATACTAAAAATGACAGGTTTTCAGTACCTCTACTTGTAAATGTAGATCAACACTCTCAGCTCTGAGGGGGAAACACCATGATATGTTGAGGACAGCTACAGCTCACTGACTCTGTGTGTTTGCATATGTCATTTATTGCTGATACATAGATATATGTCTACTGTAGATGAGTTGAAAAGTGGAAAGTTAATATAAGTTAAAAGATGTAACAACATTTTATATTCATTTGTTTAGATGTGAAATAGAATATTTATTTCTATGTAATAATTATTTAATAAAGTAATTTAAATGTATTTTGAAATTCATATGATTCAAATTGAAGTCACACAGTTTAGTTTTTAATGAGCTTGTGTTTTAGAATCACACTGCAGATACTGAAACTATGATGATCAGGTGGGATTCAAACCCAGGCTGCTGCAGTGAGGACTCAGCCTTGTTCATGGGGCGTGACCTCTAGCAACTGTTACTTTCACTATAACAGAAATGAAAACAACAAATTAGATGAACTGGTCTTTATTGTGTAGAAATAATCAAAATTACATCAAGTAAACAAACTTTATCCATGAAACATGTGATTAGAGAGTGACTGAAGGAAAGAAAGAGACACAGAGAGAGTTACAGAGTTCAGAGAGCAGTAGCAGAGTAAAACCAGTAGCAGAGTCCCAGTGAGTCAGGTCAGGACTGGGAACACTGGTCTCTCCTCAGTGTCTCTGAGACCAGAGCCTGGGAGCCCTGGGTGGCCTCACAGGTCACAGAGCCCACCTTCCTCCACTGGTCTGCAGGGAGCCTCAGGGTGCTGCTCCAGCTGTAGCGGCCGTCCTTCTCCAGCACCCCGGGGCTCCTGCTCTCCTCCCAGCTGCTGCTGCTGCTGCCGTCCACCTTCCAGGCCAGACTCCAGTCTGAGGGGAAGCCCTTGTTGGCCAGGCACATGAGCGTGGCCTTCCCCTGCAGCAGCTCCTCACTGGAGGGGGGCAGCACCGTCAGGGTGGGGACGACTCGGCCCACTGCAGAGAGAGAGAGAGAGAGAGAGAGAGAGAGAGAGAGAAGACGAGATGTTTGAGAAACTGAATTTGGATGATTATTTTTGTTTGTGCTTTATCGATCAGTATTAAAGACCATAACAATGCACAGTAACTTTATAGCAAATTACAAAAGAAAGCTGAAGATTGCCAGATGTTGAGACGTATCGAAAATAAGTGTTTCTCTTCCCTCTCTGAGCTCAGTAACCATGGTAACAGACAGGCTTCACTGCTGAACCATGACAACAGACAGGTTTCAGTACTAAAGATAAAAAGTTTAAACTGACATTTTGTTCCTCTGATTTATTCCTGTTTAATCAACAAACTACAAACATATTTGATGTTAAAGTTAAAAAATATTACATCATCCAATATGAGACATTAAGTATTTCTTTACTCTGTTCACTTTAACATTTCTTGTCTAAAACAGAAAAGACCTTAAAAGTGTGTGTTTGATTTGTTCATTCAAAATGTGCTTCGTTGACTAATGAGTTATGTATCAGAATAAATCAAACTTACTAATAAAGCAACAGGAATGTTTAAAAAAACAAATTGTTATGTCGATGAAAACTTAATATCCTTGAGGAAGGTATAAAATCCTTTGAAAAAGAGTCCACTACTTGGGCTGAAGTTTTTTCAGACAGAAGACTTTTTTAGGAAACATGATATCTTTAAACTGTTTTGAAACAGAACCTTTTGACTGAAGAAGATTTTAGTCTGAACATGATGTGACACATTCAAGTATAACTACAATTATATTAAATTCTAAAAATCAGTTAAAATATTGCACTAATGTCTACAGTTAGAAAATAAAACTGAACATGTATGGAATTTGGGTTATTAAAGGAGTCAAATGTACTTACGGTTAACCTCCAGTCTGGTTCCTCCACCAAAAGTCCACCACAGTGATACAAACTCATTGAGCCGCCGTACAAAAACCTCTGACTGTAGAGAGACACGGCTCTCTGACTTTGACACAAACAAACTCAAGTAAGCATTCACAGTTATGAAGTAAAAAGTTAAACTGTCAAAAACTACTCAAATTAAAAAGTAAAAATTTCACCCTTAATAAATGTCTAAAAATATTTTGTCTTATAGTTAAATAAAGAAAAAACAGAAATGTAGAGGAAAAAAACTTCACATTATAATTAACTAAATGAAAAAACAAAAATGATCAGAGAGACATATTTATGAAAAAAATGACTCAAAATAAACAAATCTCCCATTGTTGAAATTTCAGTTCAACACTGATATTAATTTCATTGTTAGTGAAGTTAGTGAACAGAGGACATTCTGAAAGAAGTTTTATCTGTGGTCAAATCCATATATGAAAGAGAATTAATAGATCCAATCAATAATCTAATAAAGTGATTGATCCATTGATAAAAAGCATCATCAGAGTAATCCAAGTCCCTGCTGGAGTCAGTGAGAGCATTTCCATAGAGAGCCACTTTGCATCAGCAGCACCATGCTCCAGTGCTCTGGGAGAGTTTATAGTCCTGAGAGTTGAACACTGGATGACTGACAGCTGTCCTTCATGACAACAGAAGCCACAGAAATCCTCCTCATCAAAAACATGACTTTGATCTGCGTCCTCATCTGGACTCTCCTCTGCTGCTGCTTCACAGGTAAAGTCCAGAGAATCAAACTCCTCTCCTCTATGAACATCCGTCCCTCTGAAATGAAGCCCACAAAACCATGACGCTGCTTTATGTTTTTGTCTCTGTATCCTCAGAGTCCAGAGGCCAGGTCACAGTGACTCAGCCTGGAGCAGTGAGCTCTGCTCTGGGAGGCTCTGTCTCCATCACATGTAGGACCAGTCAGGATGTTCGATTTTCGAGCAACTACCACCGCTTAGCCTGGTACCAACAGAGAGATGGAGAAACTCCTAAACTCCTCATTTACAATGCTAACACTCGAGCATCAGGGATTCCAGGTCGTTTTACAGGCAGTGGATCAAACTCTGACTTCACTCTGACCATCAGTGGAGTCCAGACTGAAGATGCAGCAGTTTACTACTGTCAGAGTTATCACTATATCAACAGTCAGAATTTGTTCACACAGTGAAAAAGCGTCGTACAAAAACCTCCCTCAGTCAGACTGAACAGAAACTGAAATGACTGCTGCAGCTGGAAGCTACTGCAGAGACTGATACACTTCACTGAGGACACACACACACACACACACACACACACACACACACACACACAGTCATCTATGAGGTTTAAGATTTCACAACTTTTGCTTTAACCACCAATGAACATGTAGCAAAGAAAGCTCAATGACAAAAAATTTAAATTAAATTCAAATTACTTTCTCTATCACAGCTTCTCACCATCCATTGAGAACTTTTTTATAATCCCACTGTCTTTTCTGATTTGCCAAATAATCCAGATTAGCCAGCCTGGGAAAGCAGACAAGAAAAGTCTTGTTCATGACCTTTGACCTCAGCCTCATACTGAATTAAAGCAATTTTAACTATGTACATTTAATTGCAAATATGTAGACACAGATCATCATCAGAAACATTCAGGATCAGAGACTGCCCAAACAAAGCAGACACAAAATTGTATTTTAAATATATAAACATATGTCATCTACAGAAAAGCTAAATAACAATTTAAATCATAAAAATTCTAAAGAAATAAGTACCTTCTTGATATAACTATATCCCATATATACACAATATCAAATAACACATTTTCTCTAACATGCAAATCAAAACTCCACAAACACACTGAGACTAAATGTTTATTCTTAACCTTGGAAAACAAACTCACCACAACATCCATCCACTAACTGTTGTGGAGCTTTCAATCACATCACATGATCTTCCTCAGCAGATGATCTGCTGAAGAAGATCATGTCATAAAAACAGAAATGTAACTGATGATGACTTCCATGTTTTCTGGTTGGAGTTTTTCGACGAAGCTCTCTGAGATCATCGGCCTCAAACACCCAACACTACTTTACTTGATGAAATTTCCATATTACAAACACCTTAAGATGTCAAACCTACATTGATATTAATGTCACTAATAATTGTTTAAAAACCCATATTACCATATTATATGTAGAGGACACTGAAAATGACAAGTTTTCAGTATCCTCCACATGTAAATATGTAAATATGTAGATCCCTGCTCTCAGCACTGAGGGGGAAACACCATGATATGTTGAGGACAGCTACAGCTCACTGACTCTGTGTGTTTGCATATGTGTCCTGCCTCTCTGCTCCCAGCCGTTAAGAGGCCAGTGTTGATCAGTGGCTGTCCAGGCCTTTCAGAGCCACTGACACGCCGGCAGCACAATGATGATGTCACTGATGCTACTGCTGGCCACCCTGGGGCTCCTTGTTCAGGGTGAGACTCTCTTCTGAAAACTTTGCTTCAGGATGCAACCAGGTTCACCACAATGATGTTCTGCTGTGATGGAGAAACACTGAAACAAGCAGCATTTACCTTCTTCCATCTGTTCTCCATGTTAAAGAAATGAGACTCTTCTGTTTGGATGTTGATCATCTTTCTCCAAACTGGATTTGTCTCAATAACCCTTCTCCTCTTTTCCAGATTCATCAGCAGAAATCATCCTGACTCAGTCTCCTGGAGCTCAGTCTGTTGCTCCAGGACAGACTGTCTCCATCAGATGTAAAGCCAGTACAAGTGTTACTAATGAGGTAGACTGATACCTTCAGAAACCTGGAGAAGCTCCTAAACTCTTGATTTACTGGGCTGCAAATCGTCTGTCTGGAGTTTCAGATCGTTTTAATGGAAGTGGATCTGTGACTGACTTCACTTTGACCATCAGAGGAGTTCAGACTGAAGATACAGGAGATTATTATTGTCAGCAGTGTTACAGCTGGCCGTTCACACAGTGATACAACGTCGTACAAAAACCTCCCTCAGCTGCAGAAAAACTGTAACACTAAATTTTGGATTAAGATTAGTGGTGGGCATAGATTAATTTTTTTTAAATCTAGATTAATCTAGATTAATCTTGAAATTAATCTAGATTAATCTAGATTAAATTCGTTCATTTGAATTCTGCCGAAGGCATTTAAAATATGTGTGCGAACGGGTTTCAAGCCAGGTTTCAGGGGGCGCATTAGACCAGAGGCTCATCTCCTGTTTCCAAAATGCATCACAAACTGCTTGAGAAAGCTGTTCTACTATGATAATTGGTGATGAAAATAAATCATGTTCAATAAGATGTACTTGTGTATAGCGTGTGATGTGCTTTGCGTTTAGGTGGTAGGCTACTTGAGACTGGAGGAACTCCTACAGTAAACTAATTCCGCATTGCACAAGGTGCAAACCAGGTGTTGTGCCGAGTTTTGCCTGCCTGCCGAGAATTGCATGCACCTCCAAATAATGCTTTTAAATGCTGTAAAATTCTTTATGGACTCCATCAATGGTGATAAATTGATTTGAAGTATATATTTTATGAACATTTAGTCTTTAATATTTTAATACACTTAGTAGGCTAGAAGGACCATTCCTTGACATTCAGTACATATATGTGGCGATAAAGCTGTTTGATCAATGAGCACAGCAAAGTGTCTGAGAAGGACCTAAAGAGGTGGATGCATAATTCGGCAGATCAGATTTTGTAGGCTCCCTGCCGAGATTTGCATCCACCTTTTTTCTAAGCATAGATGACCGTTAGCACCCGCGAGGTGCATGCGATTCTCGGCAGGCAGGCAGAATTCAGCACAACACCGGCGGCTTCAGAAATGTTCGTACCCAAAGTGCTGTCCAACAGCTGTCTGTGGACGTGTTGCTACAGTTAAGCCTCGTTTCCACTGAGCGGTGCGGTACGGTACAGTTCGGTACGGTACGCAATTATTTGCGTTTCCACTGTCAAAAGTTGTGAATGGTACCAAAAAGCCGAACCGTACCGTACCACTTGTTGGGTACCCTTTCGTTGGGGTACCTAGCACAGTGGTACGGTACTAAAAGGTGGAGCTAGACTCACTGCAGAACGGTGATTGGTTGACAGAGAATCGTCACTTGCGCGTGCTACAAGGGAACTCGACAACACAAGAGGCGCCATTTTTAAAACACCGTTGACAAATAATGTCGGCATACACCACGCCTATCAAGTAGGGTACTGTTGGCAGTGGAAGCGCGAGCCCCGATCATGGTTTAGCGACCCGACCCGGACCGTAGCGTACTGTACCGTACCGCACCGCTCAGTGGAAACGAGGCTTTAGTGTGAGTAAATACCGCACAATGCGTTTTTTAATCAACCGGCGTATCAATAACTAACCTGGTTAGTTGTAAACAAACAGCTGGCCGAGCGAGGTTGTAACCGGAACGCCGTCAGCTTGGGTGTGACGTCACTCCCAGCGCCGACCTCCGAGGTAAATGAAACGCAGCAACAGCTGCATCCATGTTACCACGTCACGTTTGATGTGGTAATTTCACAGTAGGCAAACACACAGGTTCGAAGACTCGTTCTCGCCCCCTACAGTGCAATTCGGTTAGGTAAACATTTGCGCTAAAATATCAATGTGAAAGTCATCATAGCTTGCGTAGTATAGACCCAGCTCCCAACCCAACTTTGAGAATAGATTAACGGCGAAATTTTTTTTATCGCCCGATAAGAGTCTCACGTTAACGCAGCACGTTAACGCCGATAACGGCCCACCACTGATTAAGATACATTTTTATGGTTGACAACAGCAACACTTTGAGCATGAAAAATACATATATACAGTAAATACACTTTTAGGAGTATATTTAATGCAGTCTGTGCACATAAATTTGCTCAAAGTCAGAACCAAAACTGTTTAATTTCAGCTTTTAAAAAAAATTTAGACTAAGTAACATTACCACATAATCAATAACTTAATGTTATTGATGTTTAATAATTGTTGCTAACAGAGAACATTTCAGTACAGAGCAGGACACTGAGCATTATTTCTGTGTAAAATGTTCACATAAAATTATAAAATCCCGATGATCTATCTCTAAGCATAATCCAGTCTCTTTGGATTAAATGGATCCACCGTTTTAATTTAAGACAGCAACAGCAGTTATATGTTTACAATGTGCAGGGATACAGCTGATTTGGTTAATGCGATGGGTGCAGACTACAAGCAGTGAAAAATCACAATGTGTTAATTGTGCTGACACCAAGAGACAGAAACAGTCGTTCTCATTTGGTGAAGCGACACTGTCTCATTTAAATATTATTGGGTGGAATATATCAAATCAGATTCATGTATCACTTTATACAGATTTTTTAGGTGAAAATAAATAACACATGAACATGTGCATATGTTATCCAAGGGTGACATTAGTAATTGCAGAGAACAAAACCATCAAAAGGTAACCTGGTAAAAATAAACTTGTTACTGTGAAACTCACTAATGTTGCTAACATCTGTGGTAAAAAAAGGAAGTCAACAAGATGTGTTTATAATATATGAACTAAAGCTAGAAACCTTCAATATGCAACTTTAACTTTAAAGTTGGAAAGAAGGATTTCTCCTCTGTCTTAAAGGTTACTTTCATTACAATTTCAAATTTGTATTGTTGAAGTGAACTTTGTTTTAGGTCAGAATATTAATGTAAAAATTGGAGAAAAAATATTTTTTTTTACTAGTGTGGAAGATAAAGAAATATAAACAGAAAATTAGCTCTTGAAACTGTACAGTTTTTAAGATTTGACTTACTTCCAACCTCCAGTCTGGTTCCTCCACCAAAAGTCAACCACAGTGATACAAACTCATTGAGCTGGCGTTCAAAAAGCTCTGACTGTAGAGAGACACGGCTCTCTGACTTTGACACAAACAAACCAAAAGCAAAAATAATTTTTTGTTTCTAACATTTTATCAGTTGACTAAAAATAGGACAGTCTGAAAAATTTCCAAAATGGATGTATTAATTTCATACATTAATTGTTAAAAATTTAATTTAGATCATTTTTTCTGGCAATTATGGCAGAAACTAAATACATCTAGTAGAATTAAACTAAAATCATGTAAAATAGGTTTTAAAATATGTGTAATTAATACTCTGGTAAAAGTATTGATCCATTGATAAACAGCATCATCAGAGTAATCCAAGTCCCTGCTGGAGTCAGTCAGAGCATTTCCATAGAGAGCCACTTTGCATCAGCAGCACCATGCTCCAGTGCTCTGGGAGAGTTTATAGTCCTGAGAGTTGAACACTGGATGACTGACAGCTGTCCTTCATGACAACAGAAGCCACAGAAATCCTCCTCATCAAAAACATGACTTTGATCTGCGTCCTCATCTGGACTCTCCTCTGCTGCTGCTTCACAGGTAAAGTCCAGAGAATCAAACTCCTCTCCTCTATGAACATCCGTCCCTCTGAAATGAAGCCCACAAAACCATGACGCTGCTTTATGTTTTTGTCTCTGTATCCTCAGAGTCCAGAGGCCAGGTCACAGTGACTCAGCCTGGAGCAGTGAGCTCTGCTCTGGGAGGCTCCGTCTCCATCACATGTAGGACCAGTCAGCGTGTATATGATGGGAGCTGGTTAGCCTGGTACCAACAGAGAGATGGAGAAACTCCTAAACTGCTTATTAAGGATGTTAATCAGCTACAATCAGGGATTCCAGGTCGTTTTACAGGCAGTGGATCAAACTCTGACTTCACTCTGACCATCAGTGGAGTCCAGACTGAAGATGCAGCAGTTTACTACTGTTTGGGTGCTCATCTTATCAGCAGTCAGTGGTTGTTCACACAGTGAAAAAGCGTCGTACAAAAACCTCCCTCAGTCAGACTGAACAGAAACTGAACTGACTGCTGCAGCTGGAAGCTACTGCAGAGACTGATACACTTCACTGAGGACACACACACACACACACACACACACACACACACACACACACACACACACACTGTACAGACACAATCTCACCATAATTGTTCAACCATCAACAAACATGTAGAAAAACAAGTTCTTTGACCAAATATGACGTAGTTGAAATAAAAGTACTTTCTCCATCACAGCTTCTCACCATCCAACTATATCCTATTATAATCCCATGTTTGTATCTCTTTTCCAATAAATTAAACGGATCCAGTCTGGGACAGTTAATTACAAACAGTTTTGGGTATGACCTTTGACCTCAGCTTCATACTGAACAACAGAAATCAAACAAAAATATGAAGACACAGATCCGCATCAGGAAAAATTCATGATCAAAACATGGTTTTAATTGTATAAACCTATGTTAAGAAAAGATCAATGTGAATTAGAACCAAGCCAACAAAACATAGGAGACCTACTGAATACATTTACATATATTTAACTCTAACTGCAGATAGGTAACACATGTGCAATAATTAGAATAGTTGTGTCCTACATCCAACTCAAAATTTCAACAATTACATTCAGATTTAAAGTTCATTCCTGACCTTGCATTTCTTCAGCAGATGGAGTCGCCCAGTTTGCATTAAAATGTAGATTTTCAAATTTTCATTCTTCTGAGCATTTTTGGGACTTCTTTTCTGGATTATTGAAAGTTTAAATATTCCATGAGAGCTTGGTGAACTCTATCTGCTGATGAAGATCATGTAATTTGATCAAAAGCTCCAGAAAAGCTACTTAATGGATCTTATGGTGAAATGATTTTTACTTTGATCAAAAAACTTTCAGTCCTAATTTTTTAGACCAACAGAGTTTACTGACGAAACACACACATGATTCTTTCGACTGTGGAAAAAGAACAGTGTCTTACATAGAACTGTAAGATTCAGTTACACATGAGTATCAATGTGTCTCCACAGCACAGCAGGAGAGTGACAGCTCTGTGTAACCTCGACCCTGTTATCTACTCTGGTACAGAGACAACATTAGATGGCAGAAATGTGTATTAACATCATTAGAAAATCTGAAACAGTGATGTTGCTCAAACTGTTATGAGAGCAGTAACAATGTAGCTGAAGAGATTATTTGTGCTGGCAAAAATAGATTTTTAATGAGGATATAATACTTTTAGCATAGCATTTTTAAAGAAGACAAAGCAAGTAATTTCCATAGAGAGCCACTTTGCATCAGCAGCACCATGCTCCAGTGCTCTGGGAGAGTTTATAGTCCTGAGAGTTGAACACTGGATGACTGACAGCTGTCCTTCATGACAACAGAAGCCACAGAAATCCTCCTCATCAAAAACATGACTTTGATCTGCGTCCTCATCTGGACTCTCCTCTGCTGCTGCTTCACAGGTAAAGTCCAGAGAATCAAACTCCTCTCCTCTATGAACATCCGTCCCTCTGAAATGAAGCCCACAAAACCATGACGCTGCTTTATGTTTTTGTCTCTGTATCCTCAGAGTCCAGAGGCCAGGTCACAGTGACTCAGCCTGGAGCAGTGAGCTCTGCTCTGGGAGGCTCCGTCTCCATCAGATGTAGGACCAGTCAGAATGTTTTTTATAGCAGCCCATTCCACCTTTTAGCCTGGTACCAACACAGAGATGGAGAAACTCCTAAACGGCTCATTTACTATGCTAGCATTCGAGACTCAGGGATTCCAGGTCGTTTTACAGGCAGTGGATCAAACTCTGACTTCACTCTGCGCATCAGTGGAGTTCAGACTGAAGATGCAGCAGTTTACTACTGTCAGAGTTATCATGAAATCAACAGTCAGCGTGTGTTCACACAGTGAAAAAGCGTCGTACAAAAACCTCCCTCAGTCAGACTGAACTGAAACTGAACTGACTGCTGCAGCTGGAAGCTACTGCAGAGACTGATACACTTCACTGAGGACACACACACACAAAAATCCCTCCAATCACAAGAATATATTATTTTAAAGCAACATTATGCAAGAATGGCTTCTTTTGTGATTTAGTGCCCCCACTTTAATGAGTACTGTTCACTTACATACAGTTTTTGCAAATATGTACATCTGTACAGGTGAACTTGCTTAGAATAGATACCTTTCATGATTAGAAATGTTGAAACCTTTGCTTTTACAGCCAATCATCAAGCAAATGGGAAAACACAAGAAAAAGTAAGCAGGCGAATATTACTGACTAGTCCGACAGCAATAACCACCAGCTCGACAGTCTGATGTTTGCCTTGTCTGCTCACTCTCTGTTTGTTTCTTCCTCACTCCCTCTGACAATGACTTCTTCACTCTTTTTTCAGCTATGATCTCCATACTGAGAACACCAAGGCAGCTTACAGTGAAGCACTATGCCGTTATTATGATAGGTTTCCTGTCCAGGAGTCCAGTGCTTCATAGTGCTATGTGCCCGGAGTGAAGATGTTATTTTAAGATAAAATTACCACATGATGATTCAATCACATCACATGTTCTTCTTCAGCAGATGGAGTCGCCCAGAAGTGTAGATTTTCAAATTCCCATTTCACTCAGCATTATTCTGGCTTCTTGTCCACATTGGCTTTAGAGTTAAAATATTCTGCGACAGCTGGGAGAACGTCCTCTGATGATTAAGATCATGTTGTAAAAAAAGTATTGTTTTAGATAGTGACTTCCAGCAAATAAATAGCATGGAATAAAGTAAAGTGATAAGTGACATTAAACACAATAATACCAAATTTCAAAAATAAAAAATAAATTATACAATTCTAAAATTTAAAAAAAATATATTTTTACAATTATAAAACAAATTCCAACATTAAACAATGCAAAGTGACATTGTGCACTTTCACTCAGTCTCTGAGTTGAGGTTACTGGTTTACAGCGCTATTTATAAAGTCTCACTGATGCAGGAAGAAAAGAACTTCTGAATCTCTCCTTCTCACAGCGTGGATGTATCAGTCTGCCACTGAAGGAGCTGCTCAGTGATGTTAGTGTTTCATGAAGGGGGTGGGACGAGGTCTCCAACATGGATGAGAGCTTAGCTCTCACCCTCCTCTCTCCCACCACCTCTACTGGCTCAAGTGAGCATCCCAGGACAGAACCAGCCCTCTTTATCAGTTTGTTCATTCTCTTCCTGTCCGCCGTTGTGATGCTGTGACTGCAGCAAACCACCATACCAAACAAGATGGGTGACGCCACCACAGAGTCATTAAAGGTCCTCAGGAGAGCACTCTGCACTCCAAAAGACCTTAGTCTCTTGAGCTGGAAAAGTCTCTTCAGGCCCTTCTTGTACAGGGTGTTAACAATGTTAGTACAGTCCAGTTTATTGTTGACCTGAAAACCAAGATACCTGACACTCAATGTCCCCCCCCTGAATGTTCACAGGGACCGTGGAGAGTTGACTATTCCTGTTGAAAACCACCACCAGCTCCTTAGTCTTTGCTGCATTGATAAGGAGGTGGTTATGATTGCACAAGTTCACAAAGCCCTGATTCAGTTCTCTGTACACGCTGTCATCTCCATTAAGAGATGAGTCCAATGATGGCAGTGTCATCAGAGAACTTCTGGAAGTAGTAGTCAGAGGTGTTGAAGGTAAAGTTTGGAATGTAAAGGGTGAAAAGGAAGGGTACCAATATTGTTCCTTGTGGCACCCTCATGCTGCAGACCACTGTGTCAGACTGACACTCAATAACCCTCAGAAAATTGTGGTCTGGTGAAGTAGTCCAGGATTGAAGTTCTGCTCCAGTGTCCTCCATCTTGTCTCTTGCCCGAGCTTGTACCAGGGCTGGTGGGCCGACGAAACTCTGGGGCCGGTGTAAGGTAAATTATGTACTTATATTTATTATAAATTTATATTATATGTATTATGTTTTTAAAAAAAGGGCCAATGATTAGCCCATAAAGCACGGACAACATAACGAGACTGGACCAGCCCAATCACATCCCCCACTCTCTCCTCTCTGTTTCTTGTATTGCGGGTCCAAAATAAACATACAAACAGAGGCCGCCAACTGCTCAAAAACAACCAATTTGCTACTTGGGCTGCAGTAGCTTCAACATCAGATGCAGTACCCTACGTAGGCAGAGGCAGTTGAAGGAGTAAAAGAGCTGTGGTGGCCACTGCCAGGCAGAGGAGGAGGCATGTGTTAGCGAAACAGAGGGACAAAGTGACAGGGCTGAGGGAGAGAGAGAGCAGGAGGAGAGCATGGAGTATCTCAACCTGTAGGGAGGGAGCAGGGAGGGAGGGTCATTTACACTGGGGACACTGGGGACACATAGCCACCACTTTTTGAAAGCATTTCTTAAAAATGTTTTGAGAGAAATGTTGATTAAGAAATACAAACAACAAATAAAAATGTTATGAGAAAGGTTTATTTGCACAACAAGCCTGCAATAGAATGTAAATGTAGAAGAAACCTCTGCGTTTTCCAAAAAAAGTAACTGAAGTAAAAAATAATAAGCTACTGATTGCTGCATTATATTTTATTATATTTTTATATCGTGAATTGTCACCAGCCACCTGAATTATGTTCTTTCCTTTATATAAAAAAAAGACTTCACCAAAAATTGGTGCAGAAAATGTCTCCAGAATGCAGGAAATTAAGTGTTTAATGCTAGAAGTCAATATGTTGTCTATAAATATTTTTCAAAATAGTAGGCCTATTAAATATATATTCTTGTCTTGCAGTCATGGATAACATTCTTATGCAAATGTTATGTCTCAGTGTGATTAGGGGTGCCTAATCTGAACCTCTAAATAGATCGATTATGGATTTGTGAGGGGCGTTTGACCGATTCTGGTTGACCACCTGTGCCAAAAATGTCAGGGCAGATTTTTTGTCCCGTTCCAGCCCTGACAGGTCCTGAAGAGTCTCACACAGCCGGTCAGCACAAGACCAAAGGAGCCTTGGACTGAATTCATCTGGTCCTGCTGCCTTCCTCATCTTCAGTCTCCTCATCTCTCCTCTCACCTGGTTAACAGTAAGAGACAGTTCTGTAGTTGGGTGCTCAGAGCTGGAGGAAGCTGTAGTCTGGGGGATAGGATGTGGAGAAATGGATTTACTGGAGGTGTAAAAATGGAACTGAACCAAGTCAGCGATGGTGATGGACTCGTAAGGAGTGTCTGGTCAGGGGGAAGGGGAGATGCCCGGTTATATCTATTGAAAAAGATATTCCAGTCATTCAGCCACTGATGGTCCACCTCCCGATGAGGTGACTTTATACCCAGAGATGGTTTTCAGGTTGGTTGGTTGGATTTTTTCGAGGAAGCTCTCTGAGATCCTCGGCCTCAGCATCCCCTCATGACTCATTACTGCTTTGCTTGATGAAATCTCCACATTACAGGAACCTAAACATGTAAAGCATGTATTTATATTGATGTCATTAATTATTGTCAAAAAGACACTTTTTCAAACTAGATAGACAAAAAAAGTCACAAATCAATGGATCAGTTTACTACCAATATCCTCTACATGTAAATATGTAAATATGTAGATCACTGCTCTCAGCACTGAGGGGGAAACACCATGATATGTTGAGGACAGCTACAGCTCACTGACTCTGTGTGTTTGCATATGTGTCCTGCCTCTCTGCTCCCAGCCGTTAAGAGGCCAGTGTTGATCAGTGGCTGTCCAGGCCTTTCAGAGCCACTGACACGCCGGCAGCACAATGATGATGTCACTGATCCTACTGCTGGCCACCCTGGGGCTCCTTGTTCAGGGTGAGACTCTCTTCTGAAAACTTTGCTTCAGGATGCAACCAGGTTCACCACAATGATGTTCTGCTGTGATGGAGAAACACTGAAACAAGCAGCATTTACCTTCTTCCATCATGTTCTCCATGTTAAAGAAATGAGACTCTTCTGTTTGGATGTTGATCATCTTTCTCCAAACTGGATTTGTCTCAATAACCCTTCTCCTCTTTTTCATGTTTTCCAGATTCATCAGGAGAAATCATCCTGACTCAGTCTCCTGGAGCTCAGTCTGTTGTTCCAGGACAGACTCTATCAGATGTAAAGCCAGTACAAGTGTTAGCAATGAGGTAGACTGATACCTTCAGAAACCTGGAGAAGCTCATAACCTCTTGATTTACTGGGCTACAAGTCGTCAGTCTGGAGTTTCAAATCGTTTCAGTGGGAGTCAGTCTGGAACTGACTTTACTTTGATCATCAGAGGAGTTCAAACTGAAGATGCAGGAGTTTATTACTGTCAGTAAGATTACAGCCATCCGTTCTCGCAGGGATTCAACGTCGTACAAAACCTCCTTCAGCTGGAGAGGAACTGATCTGAATCAACAGCTGCGCAGAAAAAGAAACACTTTAGAAGTTTAATGACAAGGAAGTGCAACACATCAAACAGATGTTTCTGCTTCCTTTAAAGATTAGATTTAAAATAAATTAATGCAATTTGAAATCCATTTGTTTTATATTGAAATCACACTGTTTCCTTTTAACACACCTAAAAACATTACATGTTTTTAATCAGCTTTGTGTTTGGAGGAAAACACATATTATATATTGAGATCACACAGTTCATACTGATACAATGATGATGTGAGACTGGACAGAACGGACCCAAATGCAACGCTCAGGAGAAAAGGAGGTTTATTGAGGGTTTGTAGAGGGGGCTAGGAGAAAGGAGAAGGAGGAGGGTTTGACACCAGGGAGACGCAGGCACAGGGAACCAGGGGGGAGTATCTGAGGGCCGAGGAAGAGAGAGGGCACGGGAGAACAGATAAAGGGGTTGGTGGAGGAGTGTGGTGGCAGGATGTCTGGGGAAACACGAGGGAGAGCTGGTAGGACGCCGAGGGGGAAGTCCGAGGGAAGAGGCCAGGTGAACAAGCCCAGCTGACAGAGCAGAGGACGGAGGTGAGTGGACCTGGAGAGAGATTTATGGCGCTTTCGAGACTGGTCGGAACTGGGATTTTTCCCAGTTGAAACTTCCGACTTCCGACCTCAAAGCGTTCCAGGTGCATGGCGGTGCATGACGCCGAAAGTGAACGAAAATCATGGCTGACCGTGACAAAGTGTGCACACAGTTGCACCCTCAGCAGTGCTTTAGGTGTTAATTAAAGGGATGGCAGTTTAACTACAACAACTGACATAAATAGCCCATACGTTACTAGTTCTGTGTGCCCCTCTGGCTGTACAAGTTGGTAGCCCTCAAATCAGTCAATGTTGTCGGTTACACTTCCTAATGTTTTGGCATTTTTAACAATAACTTTTCTTCAGAAAAGATGACTTTATGAGATTATTTACTGTAGCCAGCTACCTAATGTGCAAAACATATTTCTACATCAATGTGCATGCAGAAGAGGTTTTACTATATGATTGTATGTATTATTTTAATTTAAATACATGCAAATATACGTTTTATTGCCTTTTAGTTTATGGTTTCCCATTTACAAAGTGTGCTTCTATGGGCGTCGACATTGTTTTGTGACGTCATTCAGCTGCTACTCGTGAAGTTAGGGTACAAATTTTTGCTCCGAGTTCACATGTAGGAAATCCGACTTCAAGTGGCGTTCCAGGATAGTTTTTCTAGTTGGAGGTCAGAAATTTCCCAGTTCCGAGTTGCCTGGAACGCAGCATTAGACAGACAAGGTTAGTGACAGAAGCGACAAAGCTCAGGGAGATTGAGGGAAATCAAAAAACATTAGAGCCAAAGTGCAGAGGTGGCACCGGATATGGAGCAACAACGATCATGCAACAATGGTGTGGAGAACCGGGATTGAAATACAGGCAGGGATGAGGTTGACTACTGGCAGGTGTGGGAGGCTGACGAGGTGGCTGATGAGGTACAGGTGCAGGTCGTTGGCTGGGCTCAGGAGGGGAGGGAGAGAGAACACACAGGGGAGGAGACAAGAGAAAACCAAGGAAAAAATAGAATAACTGATGAAAAGGGGAAAAACCCAGGACACTCACCGTCAGCCGGGCTGCCACCACAACACAAAGATATAATATGCTATTGATATCTTACTTCATAATTCAAATGTAACACATGTATCATACACTTTTAGTTTAACTGGATTCATTAAACTTTCAGGACATTTCTAAACCCCTTTCAACATCAGAGTTTTTACCAATAGCACAACATTTATATATATATATATATATATATATATATATATATATATATATATATATATATATATATATATATGTATATATATATATATATATATATATATATATATATATATATATATATATATATATATATATATATATATGTGTATATATATATATATATATATATATATATATATATATATATATATATATATATATATATATATATGTGTATATATATATAAGATTTATATTGTAAATGTGACTTACCTTGAAACAGTTTAAAAATTATCTTTGTCTCCATATGAAATTATATATATATATATATATATATATATATATATATATATATATATATATATATATATATATATATATTAGTGGTGGGCATAGATTTTTTTTTTTTAATCTAGATTAATCTCACTGAAATCTTGAAATTAATCTAGATTAAAATGGCTCATTTGAATTCTGCCGAAGGCATTTAGAATATGTGTGCGAACGGGTTTCAAGCCAGGTTTAAAGCCAGGTGGCGCATTAGACCTGGGGCCTGTTTCAATAAGGAGGTTCAACCAACTCTGAGTTAAAACTTGAACTCTGAGTTGACTTACCCTGAGATGGGAAACTCTGAGTTTTGGGTTTCAGAACAGCTGAAATGAGTTAGTTCAATCAACTCTGAGTTGACTGACTCTGAGTTAAGCGTGCACCACAACTATAAAAAAGCCATTATCAATGGAGCGCAGATATTACGAGTCACCATGGCAACAGCGTCAGACAAAAAAAAGGTGTGCATATTTCTCACCAGCAGAACTGGATGTGCTTATGCAAGCATATGCAGAATTTGAACATGTATTTAAAAAAAAAAAGCAACACGGCTGCAGCGGCGAAGGAGAGAGAGTTAGCTTGGGAGAAAATAGCTGCTCGAGTCAATGCGTAAGTTTACATTTTAATTACTTTTATACAGTGTTGGGTGTAATGAATTAAGTTACTAAGTCATCTAAATACTGTAATTAAATTAAAGACTATAAAACAATTCTGTATAAAACAATAGTGGATTTAATATCAAAATTTAAAAGGTATATTTTTAATTTAACTGTCTCCCTCTAGTTACACACTTTGGTCAATTTAAGATTAATTCATGCAATTGTATATTGTTTATTTGAAAGCATTAGAAGTGCAGTTTCTTGTCTCTCCTTGTATTGTTCAAGTGGTTGAGGTTGATTTGGGATTTAGAAAGTAATTAATAAGTAAGTAAAACAAATTAGTAAGTAGACCAATACTAGAGATAGTAATTATTACATTAATCTAATTAGACTTGTTGAAGATAAAATTTGTAGTTAGTAATTAAGAACTATTTTAGAGTAACTTGCCCAACTGTTATAATATCAGAGGTGAAACTGGAAGAACAGTATTTTATTAAACCTAATTTAATTTTCATGGATAGGTGCAATCCTGCAGGCATCAAAAGAACATGGCAGCAGCTGAAAATGAAATATAAAAACATACTTCAAGCAGGTAAGCCTTGAGCACATCATAGGAGTAGAGTAGCTACCTGGCTTTACAAACATTTGACATATTAAATGACTAAATAGCATTCAGTGTCTAGCAGTGCAGCAGCATTTTTGACATAGGTCTAAATGTTCATTCTCATTTGACTTCTACTCAGCCAACAGAAAGAAGGCAGAGGCTCGTAAAACAGGGGGAGGACCTGCACCACCACCCCTGACAAATGCAGAAGAGATGGCCCTGAGCCTAAATGCTGGAAGGCCAATGGCTGAGGGAATTCCTGGAGGGACTTCATCAGAGCCAGTCACTCCAGAAGATTTAAGTGCCTTCATAAAATGTAAGAGGTCTACCTACAGTGTTATTTTTTTTTATATAGACTAAATGTGATATTTCCATTTATATTACTTTGGGTTGGGTTTTTTGTTGGTCCCAACAGATTCGGATGGTAATATCTGCCTCTTGGAGCCTCCTGTCCCAACAGTACCCCATACAGTTGTCAGTAGCCTACTCCATACACCATCAATTATGACAAATCGTATTATAAAGTGTACTCTATGAAATGCTCATCTTCACAGGATGATGGGGATGAAGAAACCGTTTCTGTTGCCACAGACAGGCCTACAGAGGTAATTTTAATATTATATGTCTACACATCAAACAATCTACACATTCACATTTATATGTGGAGTAGCCTATAGAATCCAAGTTTATATCTATAAATGGTCATTCTTATCTCTACCCCCCAGAGTGTGGAAGAACAGCAGGAGGAAGGTCCATCAACTTCTGGTGTACAGATGAACACAGTTCAGTGATTTACAGTAAATGCCACAGTTTAATTCTGAATTTTAGACTACATTCATGATGTAACTCTAATCTAATGTATTTTCAGTTGCCAGTTAAGGAGTTATATAGACTTCTTCTTATTAAAAAAAACAGCAAAGAACTTGTATACTTGGACCGCCAGATCCAAAAGGCAGATCTGGAAATCGACATTCTGAAACTAAAGCTAGAGGTGAGTGTATGGTCACAGGTGAATTCTAGGAAGTATTGAAACTATTTTAAAATCTTTATTTATTTATTTTTTTTTTAGCAAATGAAGAACACTATATAAATTGCTGTGATTTTGTGTTTATTCATTTTTTTTGTGGTGGTGGTGGTGGATATCATGTGTATTAATCTGAGAAGACATTGCGGCATATCATATCCCGGACTACCCTTCCATCCTGGAAATCTGCAGGGTTGATGGGGTCTTCCTCAGGGTCTTGTAATTGTAGGGCAGGGTGTTGCTCCCCTCTAATTATGGCAATATTATGGAGAACAACACATGCCACAATAATGTCGCAGGCCCTTTCAGGGGTTACCCTGAAGTGACGTAGGCACTGGAAACGTGCTTTCAACAGGCCTATGGTCATCTCCACCCGGGCTCTCGTCCTGCAGTGTGCCACATTGAAGCTGCTGTGGGCCTGGTTCAGGTTCTGGGTAAGGGGTCATAAGATTTGGTCGGCATGGGTAACCCCTATCTCCCAGCAGAAAGCCATCAATCTCTCCTGTAAGAAAGTTCACATTGCTTTAGAGCTGCATAGAAATTCCCCTGTAAGTGTTTAGTGCATACATTGAAATATGTGTATAGGATATACATTCACTTACCCCTTTCCAGTCTGTTGCTCAGGGTTGACTCCCGATAGATTCTTGAGTCATGAACAGAGCCAGGCCACTTGGCCTCCACATTTGTAATTATATGTGCAGCATCACATATGATCTTGACAGTGCAAAGAATGAGAGATGTTACAGTATTGTGGTGTAGTCTTTGACCATTAGAAACAGTAGGCTGTCAGTGTACCTGCACATTAATACTGTGGATGGATCTCCTGTTCAAATATCCGCTTCATTTTCAGAAGGTGCAATGATCGGAATATGTGTGCCAGCAATGCATCCAACCACATTCGGAAATCCTAAAGGGAATTCTAATTATTAGGTTACTTCCAGGGGTCGCAGCAAGATATTCTTAACTGAATGTAATTTATCAGGTTAGCCTCATTTAAACCGATTTATACACCACTGACCTGCAATCCTGTGAAACTCCTCTTTGATGACTCTCACTGGTTTGTGCCCAGGAAACAATACAAAAATTCTCAGAAAGCGTTTAAGAGCGAGGCACACTTTCCTTACCGCTCTGCAAACAGTAGCCTTACTAATATGTTCAGCATCCCCGATGTTATAAAGAAAACTTCCATTCGCAAAGAAACGTAAGGCAACGCAAAGAATCTGCTCGGATGTAAGAGCACAGCCGCGATGGTTGATGTTTCTGATGTAAGGATGGATGAGATTATGAATGTATCTTATTGACTGTAAAGAAAAAAAGAAAAACGGTAACGCTCAAATAAAAATGGATAGGGATATGACAAAAAATCCACTCTGGGCCTCAAAATCCTCTCCCGACGTAAATGTAACTCCCTACGAAGTAATACAGCCTCTTCGTCAACAGGATAAATAAAAGGACATGCCATTTCATTCCCTTTGATGCGTTCTGCGTGACTGAAATGTGCGCAATGAATATGTCCCCAAAGAATCAATGAGGTGTTTAAACACCACTTCCTCTTTAAAAAAGGGGAGGAGACCAAAATAAACTCTGACTTACTCTGCTTTCTCAGGTTTAACTTACCTCCCTTTCTGAAACAGAAAACCCAGAGTTTCCCTCATTTCAGGGTTAACATACTCAGAGTTTTCACTTAACCTCCTTTCTGAAACAGGCCCCTGCTCTTTATGAAAAGCGCTGAGAGATAACTGTTGTTGTGATTTGGCGCTATATAAATAAAACTGAATTGAAAAATTTAATTGAATCAGTCACCTCCTCTACATAGATGACATCAAGCTGTATGCCAGAAATGAGCGAGACATCAACTCACTGATCCACACTACCAGGATCTACAGCAACCACATTGGAATGTTGTTCGGACTTGACAACCCCTGTTACGTCCCACCTCACTAGGGGAAAGGGGATATACGCATAAACCAGATGTAATTGGTATGGTGGAAAAGTTATTTATTTAACAAGAGAGTTGACAAGGTTTTAACAAACTAATGTTGGGCAAGTGGGTGCTGCGAAAACATAAACTCAAGATAACAAAAAGAGGTCCCTCCCAAAAAAGGGATTACTAACTCAAAACCAAAGTGAAAGCAAAACCTCTCTATTTAGGATATCTCAAAACAAAACACAGGGAGTGCAGCACCCCTAAACCTAATGTTCTAAACAAGGGAAAATATCCTATATGTAGAGTGGGTGTCAGTACTTAATCTAAAATCTAGCCCAACTCTGCAGACACACGGCTAAACACAAACTCACTCACGTGTCTCTTGACAAAAATAACTACTGACTCAGAGTAGTGAACTAAAATGCTGCAACAGTATCTTTAACTAACAGCTAACCAAATGACTATTCTCACCAAACAACGACTGACTCTCAGTAATAGCAGTCACAAACAAGAGCAGACACATTAGTGAAGCTGCAGCAAACACTATAAATACATTTAGGCTCAATACAAAGCAGTGGTCAGCACAGACACTAAACAGGTAATGACAGAAAGCCATTTTTCTCTGCAGTGTGGTGGCTTTTATAGCAGCAGGCCTCAACCCCAGCTCATGGATTGGTGGACGGTCTTGGGACTGCTCCAATCAGAACAGATGTAGGCGGAAGCAGGCAGAGCCTCACCGACAGCAGCCAATCCTCAGCCGGGGATTGCACAGCCTGCTTAGCATACTGCGAAACACATGGACAGTAACCAAAAACGGGGGTTACGTACTGTAACCCGGATTCTATGAGTATAGGCGCAGCCCTCTAAGGCTATCGCTATTGGGTATACCCCTTCCGCGCGCCTGTGCGGCACTGAGAATTTTAGTCTACGCCCACCCACAGCGTGGGCCTCTCCTACGTCCGCACCTTGTATATATACAACGGTGAGACCTTGCCTTCGGCTCCCAAATGCCTTTTCTTCAGCACTGAGAACCAAGGTCCAGTGAGGCCTTCAACTTAGAGGGCTGCGCCTATACTCATAGAATCCGGGTTACAGTACGTAACCCCGTTCTATTTCGTATAGGCTTCGCCCTCTAAGGCTATCGCTATTGGGTTAGAGGCGAAGCAGGATGAGTCAACGCCTCACTGGCCCATACGGTACCACCAAGCAGAACCCACCTGCCCAGAGCCATAATGAACCACCCAGTCACCCGCTGACAGCGGCATTGGTGTCGGCGTGCGCACGAGCACCAATGGCGCGACATGGGAGGCCGAGAGCCGACTCATGCATAACGGGGAACCGAGTGGGGGACCTGCAGCTGTGCAGACGCAGGCGGGGTCGCGACAGCAACCACGGCAGCTGCGCCCAAGGCCGGGTCACGTAAGCAGCAGCCGCCCTCCCCACACCGTCCGGTGGGAGAGGATGCACCGCACACCTACAAGGAGAATCACTTAGCCAAAACACTCAGTACTGAGTGAGTCAGAGAGAGACGGGAGACATCCCGCAGGTAGAAACGGACGACAGAGCATGGGGACAACCAGGAGGCCGCCGTGCAGATGTCGTCCACTGTCATCCCACCATGCAACGCCACTGAGGAGGAAACGCTACTCGTGGAATGCGCCCTGATGCTCTCCGGGGGAGACACAGCCAGTGTCTTTAGACAAGTGCTGCGGCGACAGGGGAAGCCCCTTGGACCGTTCCCTGCAGTGCACAAACAGCTGCTGCGAACGGTGCCAGGTGGCCGTGTGCCACGTAGCAGGACAGCGCTTGCACCGGGCAGAGGAGGTGGGACGTGGCGTCCCCCGCCGACCCATGGGGGGGAGGAAAAAAACTTGAGAGGGCGATGACCCGCGACCGAAAAGAGCTCATAATGCTTTTAGGCATGAACGCCAGGTTAGGGCGCAGGGTAGTTGAGCTGCCGTGGCCCTGAATCCTGAGGTGCGACGGAGCCACAGAGAGGGCAGCCAGATCGCTGACCCTCATGGCCGAGGTTAGAGCGAGGAGCAGGGCGACCTAAGCCGAAAGGAACCTCAGGTCCGCCGTCTCCAAGGGCTCAAAGTGGGCTAGAGTTAGCGCACGTAAAACCAGCGGCAAGTCTGTAGGGCAGCAGGCCGTGTCACAGGTCGGCGCCTTCACACTCCCCTAAAGAAGCGTTTCACCAGGGGGTGGGGGAATGCAGTCCTGTCCCCGAAACCCTCGTGACAGGACAAAATGGCGGCAGTGTAGGTTTTAACCGCACTGAACGTCAGCCCCCTGTCCATGAGCAGCTTCAGGAACGAAAGCACCGCCTGCAGCGGGCAGGAGACCAGGTCCGGCCCCTGATCCAGACACCAGCGCTGGAAAAGCCGACCACTTAGAGGAGTAGGAAGACTGAGTGGAGGCGAGAACCGGGAGAGACCTAAGTCCTCCAGGCGACGCCTCACAGCGGCCAGACCCAGAGAGGCTGGCCGAGGAGCGGGTAACTCCTGATCACAACCCCCGCCTGAGAGAGAGCGTCCCCCTTCCAGGGAAGTTTCCACGGCTGTCCCGACAGCAGCCACTGGAGGCAGGGAAACCAGGACGTGCTGGTGCGCTCTGGAGCAACCAGAATCACCGCCAAGAACGAAAAACCGCAGGCGGTCCGGAAGGCGTGGGATCAGCCGCACCGGTGGGAAGGCATACAGCAGCGTGGGGGGCCAAAGGGGATGAGCAAAGGCATCCACTCCCAGAGGGGGACGTCCCGCGGGCTCAGTGAAACCACAGGGCACACTGAGCATTCTCCCTGTTGCCGAAGGTCCACTTCCGCCTTGCCGAACCGCAGCCAGATCTGGGCCACCAGATCGAGACTGAGACGCCACTCGTCTGGGCGAGGGCCTCCCCTCGACATAATGTCCGCTCCTATGTTCAACACGCTAGGGACGTACTCCTCTCTGATCGAGAGCAGGTGAGTGTGCGCCCACAGGAGCAGCCGCCTGGCCAAAACCAGTAGCTGCGCTGAGCGCACCCCGCCCTGGCGGTTTATGTAGGCCGCCGCGGCCCTGTTGTCGGTGCGGACCAACACATGCTGGTCCCGCAGCAGAGGAGAAAAATGACGGATCACCTTCACACCGTGAGAAGCTCCAGCGCGTTTATGTGGAGAAGTCTGCGGCCCTGCCACAGACCACCCACCACCTGAGAGAGGCATGTCCCGCCCCAGCCCGTCAGGGAGGCGTCTGTGAAGACCAAGATGTGGGACGTGACCCTGCCCAGGGGGACCCCGACCGAGAGAGAGAGGGGGTCCCGCCAGTAGGCCAGATCCGGGGCCACAGACCGGGAACGGAGACGCGGCGTCGCCTCTGCGTCACCGGGTCTACACGCAGGCGGATGAACCACCGCTGCAGCCTCCTCATGTGGAGAAGCCCCAGGGGACCACCACGTGAGCCGCCGACATGAGGCCCAGGAGCCTCATGACCGACAGAGCCGCCACCGTCGCTCCCGGGACAACATGGCGGAGCAGCTCCATCAGAGCACCCACCCTCTCCTGAGAGAGCCGCGCTCTCTGGAGGGAGGAGTCCAGTACCACGCCAAGGTAGGTGAGTCTCTGGGAGGGGAAGGGGGCACTCTTCTCCCAGTTCACCGTGAAGCCCAGGTAAGACAAGTGTGCGACTAGCTGGGCCGTTTGCACCACTGCCTCGTCCTGGGACGGCGCCAGCAGCAGCAGGTCGTCCAAGTAAAAAAGGACCCTGATGCCAGATCGCCGCAGCGGCTCCAGGGCCGTCTCAACGCATTTGGAAAAAATGCGCGGGGCCAGGGAGTAGCCGAAGGGCAGGCGGTTGTATTGGTGCTGAGCGCCCTGGAATGAAAAACGCAGAAACTTCCTGTGTCCAGGGATTACGGGCACATGAAAGTACGCGTCCTTCAGGTTGATGGAGGAGAGCCAATCCCCTTGGCGCACACACTCCAACACCTGATTCACTGTTAACATGCGAAAAGGTCTCACCATAATCGCTCTGTTGAACAGTGACAGATCCAGGATGGACCTCACACTGCCCGTCTTCTTCCTGACCAGGAAGTAGCGGGAGTAAAACCCCTGATTCTCCTGCCTGGGAGGAACCCTGGAAATGGCCTGTTTTTCCAGGAGCTCCTGGAGCTCCGCTTGGAGAGCGGTGCGCTGAGCCGGGGATGTGAGTATCGTCTCTACAATCCCGGTGAAGGGGGGAGGTGGGGAGGCGAACTGCAGCCTATGACCCCGGCGGATCAGGCTGTCCGTCCATTTGTCCATCAGGCAGGAAGCAAGCCACTCTGAGTAGCGCTCTGTGAGTGGTTGGACCTGCTGATGAAGCGCCCTGGTGGCCCTGAAGGGAAGCCACTCTGCTGCCCTTGCCGCCGTCACGATTCGTGGGGGGGGCAGCAACCTCCTTGTTCCACTGAACAGGAGAGTTAGCTCCAGGCAGGGGAACGGGAGGCTCGTGGGCGCCAACATACGCAGCCAGTCAGGGGGGAGTGCCTCCCTGCGTTGCTTGCATGTGCGAGTCAATGTGACGGCAAGGCACAGCCACTGGGGGAGGCGAGCCAGTACTCGCTCCACCAGGGCCCTCCACGCTCCGCTGCCTGGGGGGCAGGGGCACGGGCCACATCGTGAGAGACCTTCACACACAGTCAGAGGGGTCTGTTGGGTGCCCTCCCGTGTGTGGCGGGAGGGACCACACGAGGCAGCGTAGTTGCCTTCATGGGTCCCTTGCCGTACCGTATCCCCGGTGGGGGGAGGGAGGCAGAGGCAGACGCAGTCGCGGGGGCACGAGGTGGGGCAGCCACAACCGTAAGCCCGTAACCATGCCGCTCCCCCGATTGGGGCAGGGATAGGCAACAGAGGAATAGTCTGCCTGCGACATCGGAGCCAAGCTGCATGAAGGCCACACGGCCAGCTGCAGCCGGTCCACACAGTGTGACGGCAGCCGCTGACTCGTTAGACAGTGGCGGGCCGAGGAGGAAATATCTGCTTGTGGCCTTGGAGCCAGACTGCATGAAAGCCACCTGGCCAGCTGCAGCCTGTCTGTGTTATGCCACTCCCCTGGTGGGGGGGGGCTCATCGCCATGCTGCTCGACCAGCAAGGGAAGAGGGCAGGGGGGCCTACATTTGGGCTCAGGCCAGCCACCTGACCATGTCAGGGAGGGGGGCAAGAGGAGGGAGGATGTGCAGCGTTCCAGCAAGCCCAGGCTGCTTGTTAGCCGTTTGGCTAACACACAGCCGGCTCACACAATGTGTGGAAGTGAGAGACAGCAGCTTCTTCATAATGTCAAGAGCAGCTGTCTGTAAAGTGCAACACTAGGTCATGCAATTGACAAAAACACAATTCTCCCCAGCGTTACTATCGCCTGCCGTGGGTAACGTGGTTGGCTCACACTTGATGGCGTCCAGCGCGCATGTACAGTGCCCAACACAGCCTGTCACACACCTCTAGATGCAGGAAGAGGGACTGCGGCGGTGATGCCGTGGTCACGCACAAGCCCGCAGCCGTGCTCTGCCGGGGAAGGGGACGTGCGTAATGTGTGGAGCAGCGATAGGATAACACTGCACGCAGGGGTGTGTGTAGTGCTATCCTGCCTGCATGAAGCGTAATGACTGCTTCGAGGGCTCATTCGACACAGTCTGGCTTCTGTGAACCAAGGGGGGGCCCCTGGAAGCACAGAAGGACCGTGCCATTGATGCCGTGAATATGCACTTGCTCGCCGTCAGGCACTACCGGGGGAAACGTGCATAATGTCAACAGCATCACAAACTGCCTGGCAGATTTCTTCGTGAGAAAATATCTGTACAGAGTGTGTATATGTTGTGTCCACACGAAGCGAATGTCCGCTGTCGTGGGCTCATACCGTTCTGTGGGGAGGGGTGTGTGAAGGGACCTCTGACTGTGAACAGAGTGTGCTGCTTGTTGCTTGAGCTTCAAGCTACACATTAGCCACGTGGCTAACGGCAGCTGGCTCACACAGTGTGGGAAATCAGTGCTTGGTGTGGCTGGTTCGACTGAGACCGGCACAACAGCATTTGTTCAACAACTTCCACAAAGGGGCAACAAGATTCCACACAGCTTTTCTCGACCCATAGCTTACCAGTGGTCCGCTCTGGCCGACGAGGGTCGGCCAGCAGCAATGAAACCGGTTGCTAGATGTCATTAGCCGCAGCTAATGTGGAGCAACGTGGGCACACGGGATCGTTCTGGTCGGCTGATCCAGGCAGACCGCATGTGAGTGTCACGTTAGCCGTTCGCTAGCATAACGATCATTAGCATAACATGCCTCGCCGCGGCAAGCTAGCAGCGTCGAGGCCGGCGTCATCGGAGGTCTGAACGGGAAGCGAGGAGCCACACGGAGACCCGTGAATGGCAAGAGCGGAGCAATCCACCTCCCGCTCTTCCGCCAACAGCAGATCGAGGGCTTCGTCCAGAGAGCGGGTGGACCGCCACACCTCCTCCTACTGAACGGCAAGCTATTCGCCCGGCGCCGCCACTCTTCGGGGAAAAAGGCGAAGAACGGGCAGTGCGACACGAAAGTGAGCGCTCGGCCGGCGTGCTCCAGTCCGGGGCACGCCTCGCAGCGGGGACCGATGTAGCCCGTGTGTCTCACCCCGTTCTGACCGGCTTGCTGGAAGACATCGTTCCAGTTTTCCGGATGGAAAATCTTGCTCTTTAGACAAATCTTCTGCTCTTTAGACAGCTCAGTGCTGAAGAAAAATGGGAGCCGAAGGCAAGGTCTCACCGTTGTATATATACAAGGTGCGGACGTAGGAGAGGCCCACGCTGTGGGTGGGCGTAGACTAAAATTCTCAGTGCCGCGCAGGAGCGCGGAAGGGGTATACCCAATAGCGATAGCCTTAGAGGGCGAAGCCTATACGAAATAGAACACAGGGCTGCTACCAGTGGTGGTAACACTCCCCCCCTTAAAATACAAACTGTAAAGTTTGTTAAACAGCTACATATTGATAGAACTACTTCATCACATTTTGCTTCATACACTACAGCCTAGAAAGGGCATCAGCCAACACATTCTCGAATCCCTTCTTGTGGAAGATTTCTAGGTTGTAGTCCTGTACTGTCAGGGCCCATCGCATGAGACACTGGTTATGATTGGACATGCGACACAAAAACACAAGGGGATTGTGATCGGAATAGGTGGCTACTGGCAGAGAGCTAGAGCCAACATATACCTCAAAATGTTGCAAGGCGAACAGCAAAGCAAGGGTTTCCTTCTCTATAGTAGAATAATTGAGCTGGTGTTTGTTAAACATTCTAGAGAAATAACACACAGGATGGTCCACCCCCTTAGCATCCTCCTGAAGCAGGACAGCACCCTGAGACTGTACACCAAGCGTAGCGAGGAGGCCGAGGGCTTGTCATTGTCAAGACCACTGTCCAGGATGAAACGACGAAGATCCAGGAACACATAAGAAAGATGGCCCCCAAAGATGAAGGGCTTAGTGAATACCTCAGGCAGCAAAAACTCGAAGGTGAGGACAAGGAAGATGAAGAACCTTTATGGCGAGACAAGCCACTGCACTGCGTGTACCGCAGACAAATAGAAGCTGATATCAAGAAATCCTACCAGTGGCTGGAAAAGGCTGGAATAAAGGACAGCACAGAAGCACTAATCATGACAGCACAAGAACAGGCACCCAGTACAAGATCAATAGAGGCTGGGGTCTACCACACCAGGCAGGACCCCAGGTGCAGACTGTGCAAGGATGCCCCTGAGACAGTTCAGCACATAACAGCAGGGTGTAAGATGCAGGCAGGAAGTGCGTACATGGAACGCCATAACCAGGTAGCTGTCATAGTGTACAGGAACATCTGCCACGAGTACGGGCTGGAAGTCCCAAGGTCAAAATGGAAGACACCTCCTAAGGTAGTTGAGAATGACCGAGCTAAGATCCTGTGGGACTTCAAGATCCAGACTGACAAACTGATGATGGCGAACCAACCAGACATTGTGTTGATCGACAAACAGCAGAAGAAGGCAGCAGTGATAGATGTGGCAATACCAAGCAACAGCAACATCAAGAAGAAGGAACACGAGGAGCTTGAGAAATACCAAGGGCTGAAAGAGGAGCTAGAAAAGATGTGGAAAGTAAGAGCAACAGTGGTGCCAGTGGTACTCGGAGCACTGGGGGCTGTGACCCCCAAACTGGGAGAGTGGCTACAGCAGATTCCAGGTAAAACATCAGAGGTCTCTGTCCAGACACATACTACCCTGCAAGGGGTGAGATGGGGATTTTTAAATTTTTATTATATATATATATATATATATATACACAGCTGCATGGGTGTAAAAGAAAAGCTCATTATCAAATGAAATCAAGACAAAAAGACACAAGTGACCCACTTCATATTATTAACTGTATATAAAGAATTGTAAATGACACATTTTCTCTAACAAGCACCTCAAAATCTCAATGAATGCATTAAGAAAGAAGTTCATTCATGACCTTGGAAACAGTTAAACAGTCTCTGCACAGCATCCATCCACTAACTGTTGTCTAGCTTTCATTCACATCACATGGTTTTCCTCAGCAGATGGAGTCGCTCAGTGGTCATTAAATTTAGATTTTCAAATTTCCATTCCTCTGAGCATTTTTAGGACTTCATGTCCATGTTGGCTTCAAAGTTTAAATATTCCATAACAGCTGTTTTCTGGCTCTGCCCTCATGTCCAAAATTCCTAGTAGTTTCTTTAGCGAGCTACCTGATATACCAGCTTCAGCCTCTGCTCTTGACTCATTTCTTTATTTAAGAAAATCTGGATATTATAAACAACAAAATCTCTCGTCAATGCGCATTAAAATAAAGTCAATATTTATTATTAAACTCATTTTCCACAGTGGAATGACAAAACAAAATCACTAAAACAGTTTATTAAAATACTTTTTAGTATCCTCTTCATGTAAATGTGTAAATATGGAGGACAATGCTCTCAGTACTGAGGGGAAACACCATGATATGTTGAGGACAGCTACAGCTCACTGACTCTGTGAAGAATCACACTGCAGATACTGAAACTATGATGATCAGGTGGGATTCAAACCCAGGCTACTGCAGTAGGACTCAGGCTTGTTCACGGGGCGCGACCTCTAGCAACTGTTACTTTCACTATAACAGTAATGAAAACAACAAATGGTAACACTTTCTATGAAGGTCATCGCTATAATGACTTATGCATTTATTTATAAAACGATATAATGCGTTCATGACACATTATAACGGTTCTTAGAATCACTTACAAACATGATTAGGCGCTATAGCAAAGTTCATAATGTATTATGAACTTTTGATTTAATTAGTTACAAACTCATTGAGCCACCGTACAAAAACCTCTCACTGTAGAGAGACACGGCTCTCTGACTTTGACACAAACAAACTCAGCAAACACATTCACAGTTATGAAGTAAAAGGTAAACTGTCAAAAACTATTCAAATTAAAAAGCAAAAATTTCACCTTTACTGTAATGTTTAATGTCTAAAAATATTCTGTCTCGTAGTAAAATAAAGAAAAAACAGAAATGTAGAGGAAACAAACTTCACATTATATTTAGCTAAATGAAAATACAAAATGATCAGAGAGACATATTTATGAAAAAATTACATTGATAAAATAAACAAAAACCTTATTGTTGAAATTTCAGTTTAACACTGATGTTAATTTCATTGTTAGTAAAGTTAGTGAACAGAGGACATTCTGAAAGTCTTTTTTTCTGAAAGAACTTTTATCTGAGGCCAAATACATATATGAAAGAGAATTAATAGATCCAATCAATACACTGATAAAGTGACTGATCCATTGATAAACAGCATCATCAGAGTAATCCAAGTCCCTGCTGGAGTCAGTCAGAGCATTTCCATAGAGAGCCACTTTGCATCAGCAGCACCATGCTCCAGTGCTCTGGGAGAGTTTATAGTCCTGAGAGTTGAACACTGGATGACTGACAGCTGTCCTTCATGACAACAGAAGCCACAGAAATCCTCCTCATCAAAAACATGACTTTGATCTGCGTCCTCATCTGGACTCTCCTCTGCTGCTGCTTCACAGGTAAAGTCCAGAGAATCAAACTCCTCTCCTCTATGAACATCCGTCCCTCTGAAATGAAGCCCACAAAACCATGACGCTGCTTTATGTTTTTGTCTCTGTATCCTCAGAGTCCAGAGGCCAGGTCACAGTGACTCAGCCTGGAGCAGTGAGCTCTGCTCTGGGAGGCTCCGTCTCCATCAGATGTAGGACCAGTCAGGATGTATATTTTGAAAGCAACTACCACCGTATAGCCTGGTTCCAACAGAGAGATGTAGAAACTCCTAAACTGCTCATTTACTTTGCTAGCACTCGAGTATCAGGGATTCCAGGTCGTTTTACAGGTAGTGGATCAAAGTCTGACTTCACTCTGACCATCAGTGGAGTCCAGGCTGAAGATGCAGTAGTTTACTACTGTCTGAGTGAACACTATATCAACAGCCAGCATATCTTCACACAGTGAAAAAGCGTCGTACAAAAACCTCCCTCAGTCAGACTGAACAGAAACTGAAGTGACTGCTGCAGCTGGAAGCTACTGCAGAGACTGATACACTTCACTGAGGACACACACACACACACACACACACACACACACACACACACACACACACACTAATGCATTAGCTGGATATAAACACTTCACAGATTGAAGTGATTTTTATGCTTTTTATTATTATTTTATACCCTCATTTTGAAAGGTATAATTTTTAAGTCAGTTCCTTGTATTGTAATAAATCTGGAAAATGTTATCATTGTGCTGAAGCATGTAAATCCAAGAGACGTTCCAGGGCCAGATGGTACTTGCGGGCGAAAATTACCTGACAGCTTAATTGAACGTGTCTCAACTATTGTCAAAACCCCCTTTAATTCAAGTCGTGTTCCAAATAAGGAAATGATCTCATGTAGTACCAGTTCCAAAGATAGCTAATTTAAAACAAGTTTAAGAGTACAGGCCAGTCAACATCACATCACTTATTTTGAAGATTTTTGAAAAATTAAAAAACTTATTGGTCACAGCTACTGATGGAGAACACGATCCCTTTCAGTTTGGCCACCAGGCATCCTCATTCCCATATATGAACATCTTGGGAAACCTTTGGCCCATGATGTACTTTTGTTTGCTGATGTTTCATTTAATTACATGCAGCCACACCTTTTAACCTAAAGATTGGTTTCTGATTTGCTTCGTCAGCTTGTATTGTGGATTTTAAAGTTTTGACTGACAGTCATCAGCTGGTTCTAGTGAATGCCTATCTGAAACATACAATGGTTCACCTCCATGTGTGCTTTGTCCCCTTTATTTTTTAGCAGATCCACCAACAAATCGTGATGAAATCAGTGAGCATTTTGACCTGAGCAGATCTCAGCTGGTGAATTCTTATTGCTACCTTCAGGACATCACGTTCCTCTACAGTAGGCTCCAACTGCCTGTAAAACTACCACCAGATGTTTTTTCTCTATCTGCTGCTTTCGACACTGTTTTTACCTTACTTTTATGATCTTAACTGTAGCACTTTGAGGATTTACTTAAATGTAAAGTGCATAAGAGATAAAATGTATTATTATTATTATTATTATTATTATTATTATTATTATTATTATTATTATTATTATTAGTAGTAGTAGTAGTAGTAGTAGTATTAAAACTAATCATTACTGTAAGTCCTTTATCCCTCTGCTTACTACCTTCTCAATTCTATGAAGTTTTTGTTTTCATTATTTATATTTATGATTCTGTATGACCTCATTACTATGTGTATCTTTGTAGATTGTCACTAAAATATCTATAGTTATTAATATAAATATTACAGTCTTGGAATGATTTTAGTTTTGTGATGTCCTGTGTTTTTCTTTCTTACTGTGTGTATGCAATACATTCTCACTCCCATTTCGTCACATATGGACGCTTGGTCAAAACCACTTGGTGCTGCTTTTTAATGCCCTTCAAGGTGAAGGCCTCAGCGGTTGAAATTTGCGACAAAAAGTATGCAACGAAGGTTAAACTTTCTAAATAAAACTAGCAGGTAACATTATGAAACGTCATGTAGTTAAGTAGAAACGTCTTAATTTGGTTAAGTTTAGGCACCAAAACTACTTGGTTAGAGTTAGGAAAAGGTCATAGTTTGGCTTAAAATAACAATCTTACTTACCATGGCAACAGACAGTTTTCAGTACTAAAAATAAAAAGTGCCACACTTTTACTCCTATGTACTTCTTTTTAAATGAAATATTACATATAGTGAGATTTTGAGGTTTTTATTGTTTTAACTATCTTAAATATTTCTTGTCTCAAGCAAAAACTTCTACACAATGACGTGTGTCTATTCTCCTAATAAGAAGGAAACATCACTGAACTGTCAGGCTTCATTACTGAAACATTCAAATGAACAATGCTAACTACTAAAACACTTTTCAAACAAACTGATAAAACAGAGAAACATCTTGACCCAGGGCTTTAAAATCATTAGTTTGGGAGAAAGATCCAATACTGTGCACATTAAGCACTGAATCAAAAGAGTGGCCATGATTCTAAAACTTCTTAAAGTATTTTCATACAGAGTAATTCAGCATAGTTAAATAAATTGATAAGAATGTTTAAAATGTAATTAAAAGTTTTAGTGCAACAAGGTTTTTTATTGGATTGGATTTTATTCAGACACTGGCAACTTCAAGAATAGCTGTGAATACACATTTCAAATGTCAGACACAATATGTGATTATTGATCCATTAATAAATCATCAGAGTAATCCAAGAGCTGCTGGAGTCCATAGAGATCATACAGAGTAATTCAGTACAGTTTCAGCAAAGAGCTGACCCAACATTACAACCGTGTTTCGCCAAAGTGGTAAGTGACAACAAGAAAGCAAGTGGGGAAAAAGTCACTTGATGTCTCAGTGTTATAGTTGTGCCCTTGCCAAAAGGGCAAAGGGCACAGAATGTTTTATCTGTAGTGTGTGAGAGCAAGTAGCCTGGTCATCTACTGTAGGTACAAAGACGCACCAGAACATTCTTAAACATTTCTTTTGGTCGGTTTTGGCACAGTTGTCACGTAAGTTGTGAGGAAAACCAAACCAGGTAATCCCCCCCACGCCTCTGTGTCCAATCCTGTTAGGAGTAGTGGTAGAGTGAAGGCGGAGGTGTGGACCCAAATGCAGATGTAGGCGAGGAGGATGCAGTTTGATTGAAGATTTATTTAAGTAAAAGTCAAACAGGCTATGCTGGGAGCTCAGCAGAAATGTCCAAACTCAAAAAGCACTCCAACAAAAACATAATCCAAAAACAAGAACAAAAGATAATCCAAGGTACAAATCCAAAAACTCAAAGAACAATCCAGAATTCCAGGAAACAAGGCAAGACACTCAACAGACGACGCAGACTCTACCATAGAGAAGACTTACTCAAACACATACAAGGACGTGACAAAGACTGAGGAGAACTGAGGAGAATATATACACATACAGGGACTAACGAGCGGGACGGGACCAAACAGGTGACAAGACTACTTAACATGGAAACAAAAGACTAAGGACAAGACAGTACTAAGAAGACAAAAATGAACGAACCAAAATAATAAACAAGACTACAAAACTCTAAACCAAGACAATGTCAAATAAACACAGGAAAAACAATAGCACACAACTCAAATCCTAACAGTACCCCCCCCTCAAAGGACGTCCCCAGACGTTCTTAAACAAAACCCCCCCCACAAAACCAAAGTCCAAAAAACCCTAGCCAGGGTGGGCGGAGGGAGGACGGAAGGAGGGCCAGAATCCAAGAAAACAAAACATACAAGAAACAAAACATACAGTCCAGGAAGGTAGGGGCAAAACAGCGAGTGGTCTGGGACAGTGAGGATATCAGGTGGGTGGTCTGAAGGCAGAACAGAGGGAGAACGGGGAGCAAACAGTTCAGGGAGCCGTCCCGGAGGACGACCCAACAGTCCGAGCAGACCAGGGGGAAAACAGAGCTCGGGAGGACGCCCCGGAGGCCGACCTAAGAGGCCGGGCAGAACAGGGAGGCAGCAGGGTTCCGGAGGTCGTCCGGGAGGACGACCCAACAGACTGGGTACAGGTGCCAAACAGAGTTCAGGAGGTCGTCCGGGAGGACGACCTAACAGGCCGGGCAGAACAGGGGGGCCAAACAGTTCCGGAGGTCGACCCAGGAGGCCAACCAGAACAGGGGGCAAACATAGTTCATGGAACCGCCCCGGAGAAAGAACCCGAGGCGGGCGACCTGACTGGGGAGTCTCAGGCGGGCTGCCTGAGAACAGGGCAGGGAGGCCTGACGGGAAGCTGGAGGCCGGGCGCGGCGGCGGATCCCTCAGGAGGCCGACGGCAAAGGCCGGCGACGAAGGCGGAACCTCTCCGGAGGCCGAGCAGGAGGCCGGCGGCGAAGGCGGGACCTCTCCGGAGGCCGGGCAGGAGGCCGGCGGCGAAGGCGGGAGACCACAGGAGGCGGATCTGGACTGGAGACCACTGGAGGCGGATCTGGACTGGAGACCACTGGAGGCGGATCTGGACTGGAGACCACTGGAGGCGGATCTGGACTCGGGACCCCTGGAGGCCAGACACGAGGACCTGAAGTCAGTCTGAGCACCAACTGGACCGCCGGGCAGGCGTCCGCGCACTCAGGTGCCGCTGGGCAGGTGTCCACGGACTCAGGTGCCGCTGGGCAGGTGTCCACGGACTCAGGTGCCGCTGGGCAGGCGTCCACGGACTCCGGTGCCTTGAGTGTTGGCGGAGCAGAGGTCCAGAAGGCGGTGCTGCGGAGCAGAGGTCCAGAGGCGGTGCTGCGGAGCAGAGGTCCGGGCTGGGCTGGTACCAGTCGGACCACCGACTGAGAACGAGGAACAGGAGAATTCGGCTGGGCCACCGGCGGAGCTGGTGCCGGTCGGACCACCGACGGAGCACGAGGAACAGGAGGATTCGGCTGGACCACCGGCGGAGCTGGTGCCGGTCGGACCACCGACTGGACAGCTGGGCTGGTGACCATGGACCTGGCACGAGGAGCTGGAGTCGGTCTGACCACCGACTCGACAGCTGGGCTGGGGACCATGGACCGCACACGAGGAGCTGGAGTCGGCTGGGCCACCGGCGGAGCTGGTGCCGGTCGGACCACCGACGAGGGACCAGGAACAGGAGTCGGCCGGGCTACCAATGGAGCTGGTGTTGGTCGGTCCACCGACGAGGGACCAGGAACAGGAGTCGGCCGGGCTACCAATGGAGCTGATGTTGGTCGGTCCACCGACAAAGGCTCTGGGACAGGAGTCGGCTGGACCACCAATGGAGCTGATGCTGGTCGGTCCACCGACAGAGGTTCGGGAGCGGAGGTCGGCTGGGCCACCAACGGAGCTTGTGCTGGTCGAGCCACCGACGGAGGTTCAGAAACAGGAGTCGGCTGGGCCACCAACGGAGCTGGTGCTGGTCGGTCCACTGACAGAGGATCAGGAACAGGAGTCGGCTGGGCCACCAACGGAGCTGGTGCTGGTCGGGCCACCGACGGAGGTTCGAAAACAGGAGTCGGCTGGGCCACCAACGGAGCTTGAGCTGGTCGGTCCACCGACAAAGGTTCTGGGGCAGGAGTCGGCTGGGCCACCAACGGAGCCTGTGCTGGTCGGTCCACCGACAGAAGTTCGGGAGCGGGCTGGACCACCGGCGGAGTCGTTACCGGTTGGTCCGCTGGCTGAGGATCGGGCGTGAACTCAGCAGGCCGGGGAAACTCAGGCTCCAAGCTGCTCAGGAACTCCGTCTTCACGTTTCTGGGTGGCATGGAGGTTGAGGCACTGGACCCCCGGTTTGTTCGTCTGTGGCGGCGGCGAGAACCCCGTCGTCCTTCTGAAGATTTCTCCTGTGGAGGGACAGATGGGGAACTCGGAGGGTGGCTAGCCTCTGTGCTAGCACACCAGGGACCATCCATGTGCAGGTCGGCTAGCAGGCCGCTAGCCGACCGGTTACCCCCCGTCCAGTGGCTGGTTGGTTGGGGTTCTTCCATCTGTTCACTCTCTGGCTCCATAGGCAAGTCCAACAAAAAGGCAGCCAGAGAACTAGAAGTCCATGAATCCCCAACCAACCTTGATGTTTGAGCCGACCTAGAGGGGGGTGGCGCAGGTAAGCAGGCAGGCTGGAGACTAGCCGCTGCAGGGCTAGCAGGTCGGGAAACTGACTGATGGCTAGTCCCTGCAGCGCTAGTAGGCTGGTAAACAGGCTGGCTTGTTGAGGGGCCGGACAGGGTGATTAGTCCAAGTGTGACTGGCCGTGATTCAGGCAGAGGACAGGTTGTTGTGACGGAAGGGGAAACAGGGTGATGTCTGGTAGGTTTGGTGGCAGGCTGAACAGCAGTGGAGGAATCCAGCGGGACCGACATGGCAGTCTTCAAACACTCCAACTGTGACATCAGGTTTGCCACACCCGGAGCTTTGAGAAACCCAGGGTTTAATCTGACAGTCTCCTCAAACGAGGCTATTGCCCTTAACCTCGTTTCATAGTCCGAAAAACTACTCAAGGCGAGTGAGAGTTTGTCCATAGCAAAACTTACTTCGCTTAAATCCTTCCGGGACAAGGGAACATCTGCTGGATCCATTTCTGGTCACGTCCTACTGTTAGGAGTAGTGGTAGAGTGAAGGCGGAGGTGTGGACCCAAATGCAGATGTAGGCGAGGAGGATGCAGTTTGATTGAAGATTTATTTAAGTAAAAGTCAAACAGGCTATGCTGGGAGCTCAGCAGAAATGTCCAAACTCAAAAAGCACTCCAACAAAAACATAATCCAAAAACAAGAACAAAAGATAATCCAAGGTACAAATCCAAAAACTCAAAGAACAATCCAGAATTCCAGGAAACAAGGCAAGACACTCAACAGACGACGCAGACTCTACCATAGAGAAGACTTACTCAAACACATACAAGGACGTGACAAAGACTGAGGAGAACTGAGGAGAATATATACACATACAGGGACTAACGAGCGGGACGGGACCAAACAGGTGACAAGACTACTTAACATGGAAACAAAAGACTAAGGACAAGACAGTACTAAGAAGACAAAAATGAAACTACAAAACTCTAAACCAAGACAATGTCAAATAAACACAGGAAAAACAATAGCACACAACTCAAATCCTAACACAATCCCAGTGATTGACAAACCGTTCAACCGCATCCTTATTGACTGTGTAGGACGCTTACCTCGCACTAAGAGCGGTAATAATTATATATTGACAATGAAGTGTGTGGGTCGCGAGGTTCACTGAAGCCTTTCTCCTGCGCACTATTACTGCTCGTGTTTTTTTGTTAAAGCACTGACTAAGTTCTTCTTTACTGTTGCCGCGTGTCGCATACAGTCTGATAGAGGGACCGACTTCCAATCTAACCTTTTCAAACAGTTGTTTAAGAAACTACATGTGCACAATGTGGTCTCATCAGCTTAACATCCTGAGTCACAAGGAGCTCTAGAACATTGGCATCAGACATTGAAGTCGATGCTCCGAAAATATTGTGAGTAAATTGGGATGAGGGAGTCCCCTTTGTGCTGTTTGCTGCTCGTGATGCAGTACAAGAACCATTAGGACACGGGGTCGACAAAGAAGTCTGGCATTGGGCCAAATTTTTTACAAGCCGTTATATGGCGGGCCACAACAAAATTACATGCACATATAGCTCAGTCGGTACAGCATTAGGTAGACTGTAAAATCGATCCCAACTTACTGCATATAATTTTCCTCCATTGTTAAACAAATTGAATAACAGCACAGTTTTGCACATACCCACAATAAAGCATGTGCAGCAGTGTGTGCGTGCGTTCTGGCGTTTGATCCATAAACCCATGGACACTTATTTCCCTGAGAAAATTCAGGTGATCACACGTTTACTATGGCTTTTTCAGAGATGTGTCTAGCAAGCCAGAGACTTTTTTTGAATGTCCTTCAGAAGTCTTCAAAGTAAAAGCTCTTAATAAACTCGACATGAAGCATTGCTGCAAAACATTCTAGCGCTTTTATTTTAGGCACTGATAGTGCAAACAAAAGAAGGCAGCGGTGTAAATTTGACATGCAGAAATGAAAGTATGAATCAGCCTTCTTCATTCAACAGCATATCAATACAGCATTTCACCAGTCAATTCCACAATCAGTCTACATGCTTACTGTCTCTACTACTCCACATGTACAGGACAATATAATGCAGAACAGGACAGAAAGTGAGTGACGCCATGTTGCAGACTCACTGCTTCTCATAAAATTTACACCAGCTACTTCCTGCTTTAGGATACCAGAGCTACAGAGACGCTGTTGGACTGCACTGGCAGAGCTATCAGATGTGTTGTGTACATGACACTTACATTTATTTTGAAATTATCAGCTGATGTTATAAAATACTAGTTATCTGACCCAGAGATAAACCCAGTCTCTGTGTCTTTAATAGATTTACTGTGATTATTAGGACAGGAACATAAGACAGCAGTTATACCTGTAATTGGAAACGGCTGATGAGATGAACAGGTCTGTCTTTTATTCTATATACTGTGTTTTATGACCCTGAGTCATAGTTTTTGTTTGACTGTGAATCTTTTTCCACTGGGCCAAGCTGGCCACTGAGCAGCTCCACTGGAGCAGTATGGGCCTTGCTCAAGGGCACCTCAGTGGTGGTAAATGAGCAGTGTTTATTTTTACTTTCCACACTCAGATTTATCCTGCCGGTCTGGAGATTGAAACAGCGACCTCCCGGTATCAAACTCGCTTCACTAAACATTAAGCTGATAATACAAAGATCAACTTTTAGAGCAATCGTGCAGGACAACGTTGCCGTCAGTGGTAGTGAGTAAAGATTTCTAGCGTAATCCCCTTCCCCCACCACTCCGCTGCCAGCCGTTCAAAACATAGTCGGACCTGCCCCTTGCAAGACTGCCCAGCAACATATCTTCATCAGCTTTAAGCCACCACTGCCCAAACATTCCTGTGGTTAAAATCTCAAAACAAATTCATCTTGTATCACTTTATGGTGGTGATACTCAGTTCATATTTCTAATTCCAACAATGACATTTCTTCAGAGGGATAAAACTTGAATGATAATTCTGAATATATAATAATATGATTTCACATATAAACAATCATTTCTAGGTACAAATTACATCCAAACAACATAACGACCTTTATCATGAACTGACTTCAGTGATACCAGATAAAAGAGTGTGTTTTTTTATGAACAAAATGATTTAATCATTATAAATACCAATTACCAAGGTTCATTAAAAGCAGACAAAAATCTCTGAGACGTTACTCCCCAGTCACGAAAGATGTTTAATTCTAACAAGTATTCCAAATGTAAGTCATAAAAGTTGTCACTCTGGTAAATATAAACCAAGAGGAAGCAAGTATTTGATATTTTTATTGTTTGAATTATTAAAACCATCAACAATACAACAAGCAAGAACACATTAAAGTTGAAATGTGTAATGACAGAAAAGAAGAACCAGAGAGAGAGTTACAGAGTTCAGAGAGCAGTAGCAGAGTAAAACCAGCAGCAGAATCCCAGTAAGTCAGGTCAGGACTGGGAACACTGGTCTCTCCTCAGTGTCTCTGAGACCGGAGCCTGGGAGCCCTGGGTGGCCTCACAGGTCACAGAGCCCACCTTCCTCCACTGGTCTGCAGGGAGCCTCAGGGTGCTGCTCCAGCTGTAGCGGCCGTCCTTCTCCAGCACCCCGGGGCTCCTGCTCTCCTCCCAGCTGCTGCTGCTGCTGCCGTCCACCTTCCAGGCCAGACTCCAGTCTGAGGGGAAGCCCTTGTTGGCCAGGCACATGAGCGTGGCCTTCCCCTGCAGCAGCTCCTCACTGGAGGGGGGCAGCACCGTCAGGGTGGGACGGACATCACCTAGGAGACACCAATCAGCTTAGAGGACACCTTTACTGTGTGAGAGCTGAGTTTCTGTCAGATGGTTTTTCTGCTCCACCAGTCACTCACTCACACATTGTTTCACTTCCCTTTAAGAAGCCTCTCATGCAAATCAGCACAGAGAGAATCATCATACAGAATGACCTGAAATATATCAAACTACACTGGAAATAATTGTAGTTGTCAAAAGCCTCACTATTTAAAACATTTAGAGGAAATATAAACACAAAAAGAAAATTCACTTACCACACTTCAGGTGTATTTTAAACACATTTATACACGTAAATAAATTTAAAAAAGTGAAACAGTTTATGATACAATAAAACAATCTGATATTTTCCGACATTTTAAAAGAACTGTATTTATCGTTGCTCTGTTCCATGTTGCTTGAAGAAAGTCAATTTGATTCAATAGTAGCAACAGTTATCATTGTAGAGAAAATGTTTATACTAGTCTTGGTGAAAAGCTTTTACATTAAGACTAAAGCATTATCTTTTCCCACTTCAAACTGTTTGAATTTCAGTTTGACAGGTATTTGTAAAGAAAAATTTAAAAATTTAGCTGCAATGGGAGGAGAATTTAAAACTTGTAAAAGTTTTACAAAATACAACAAGATCTATTTATCTGTTTCAAACTTTCAAAAGCTGAATTTAAAACATGACTTGACAATAATGTATATAATATTTGAGCAGAAACTTACTTCCAACATCCAGTCTGGTTCCTCCACCAAAAGTCAACCACAGTGATACAAACTCATTGAGCCGCCGTACAAAAACCTCTGACTGTAGAGAGACACGGCTCTCTGACTTTGACACAGAACAATTCATCAAAACATTCACAGTTATGAAGAGATAAACAGTCAGAAATTACACAAATTTAGAAGCAACCATTTCAACTGTTCTGGATTGTTAAATGTCTGCAGAATCGTTTGACACCTTCAGAGATAAACAAAACTAAAAAAGGATTAATTTGTGAATAAATTTTAGATTCAACCCAGCCTGATGAAAATACATTTTATTATAAAATGACACAATGACTAGTGACAAAAATTTTAAAAATCATTAATGTTGATGTTGGTGGTAGTGATAATAATCTTGTTTATACAACAGGGGGCATTCTGAAAGAATTCTACGGTCTACTGACACAGCCAAACCAACACAGAAAAAGTGTTAGCAGATTTAATCAATATTCTGATAAACGGATTGATCCATAAACAGCATCATCAGAGTAATCCAAGTCCCTGCTGGAGTCAGTCAGAGCATTTCCATAGAGAGCCACTTTGCATCAGCAGCACCATGCTCCAGTGCTCTGGGAGAGTTTATAGTCCTGAGAGTTGAACACTGGATGACTGACAGCTGTCCTTCATGACAACAGAAGCCACAGAAATCCTCCTCCTCATCAAAAACATGACTTTGATCTGCGTCCTCATCTGGACTCTCCTCTGCTGCTGCTTCACAGGTAAAGTCCAGAGAATCAAACTCCTCTCCTCTATGAACATCCGTCCCTCTGAAATGAAGCCCACAAAACCATGACGCTGCTTTATGTTTTTGTCTCTGTATCCTCAGAGTCCAGAGGCCAGGTCACAGTGACTCAGCCTGGAGCAGTGAGCTCTGCTCTGGGAGGCTCCGTCTCCATCAAATGTAGGACCAGTCAGGATGTTTACTATAGCAGTCCATACCACTATTTAGCCTGGTACCAACAGAGAGATGGAGAAACTCCTAAACTCCTCATTTACTATGCTAGCACTCGAGCATCAGGGATTCCAGGTCGTTTTACAGGCAGTGGATCAAACTCTGACTTCACTCTGACCATCAGTGGAGTCCAGACTGAAGATGCAGCAGTTTACTACTGTCAGAGTTATCACTATATCAACAGTCAGCATGTGTTCACACAGTGAAAAAGCGTCGTACAAAAACCTCCCTCAGTCAGACTGAACAGAAACTGAACTGACTGCTGCAGCTGGAAGCTACTGCAGAGACTGATACACTTCACTGAGGACACACACACACACACACACACACACACACACACACACACACTTTGTACACACACACACACACACACACACACACACACTGTACACACAATGTGATCTACGAGGTTGAAGATTTCGCAACTTTTGCTTTAACCACCAATGAACACGTAGTAAAATAAGCTCAATTACAAAAAAAAAAACTGAAATCAAACTACTTTCTCCATCACAGCTTCTCACCATCTATTCATATCTTTTTTTAATCCCACTGTCTTTTCTGATTTGCCAAATAATCCAGAGTAGCCAGCCTGGGAAAGCAGATAAGAAAAGTCTTGGTCATGACCTTTGACCTCAGCCTCATACTGGATTAAAGCAATTTCAGCTATATACATTTAATCAAAAATATGAAGACACAGATTGTTATCAGAAGCATTTAGGATCAGAGACTGACCAAACAAAACCAGAACATCTCTGAAAGCACAAAATTGCATTTTAAATGTATAAATCAACTTAATCAACTTAAATCATAAAAATACAAATGAAATAAGTTGCTTTCTTGATATAACTAAATCCGTATATACTATACCGAATAACACATTTTCTCCAACATACAAATCTAAACTCCACAAATACACTGAGACTAAATGTTTATTGTTAAACTTGGAAATAGCAAAACAAAATCACCACAACATCCCTCCACTGTTGTCCAACTGTTGTTGAGCTTTCAGTCACATCACTTGATCTTTCTTCGCAGATGGAGTCCCCCTGTTTTCATTGAAATGTAGATTTTCAAATTCCTCTAATCATTTTAGGACTGCAACAAGTCCACTGTTGCTTCAAAGTTAAAATATTCCATGACAGCTTGGCATACTCCATCTGCTGAGGAAGATCATGTCATGAAAACAGTAGCCTAATGATTTCCATGTTTTCTGGCTGTGCCAAAGTCTGTCTCTCTCAGCCCGTTTTCTCGAGAAAGCTGTCTGAGATGGTCGGCCTCAGCATCCCCTCAAACACTAAACACTACTTTATTTTAAGAAATTTCCACATTACAGACACCTAAAGATGTCAAACCAACATTAATATTAGTGTCACTAATCCTTATTAAAAAGATAATTTTCACAAATAAGAAAGACAAAACAATCACTGGATCAGTTAACTACTAGACTTTTCAGTATCCTCTACATGTAAATATTGTAAATATGTAGATCACTGCTCTCAGCACTGAGGGGGAAACACCATGATATGTTGAGGACAGCTACAGCTCACTGACTCTGTGTGTTTGCATATGTGTCCTGCCTCTCTGCTCCCAGCCGTTAAGAGGCCAGTGTTGATCAGTGGCTGTCCAGGCCTTTCAGAGCCACTGACACGCCGGCAGCACAATGATGATTTCACTGATTCTACTGCTGGCCACCCTGGGGCTCCTTGTTCAGGGTGAGACTCTCTTCTGAAAACTTTGCTTCAGGATGCAACCAGGTTCACCACAATGATGTTCTGCTGTGATGGAGAAACACTGAAACAAGCAGCATTTACCTTCTTCCATCTGTTCTCCATGTTAAAGAAATGAGACTCTTCTGTTTGGATGTTGATCATCTTTCTCCAAACTGGATTTGTCTCAATAACCCTTCTCCTCTTTTTCATGTTTTCAGATTCATCAGGAGAAATCATCCTGACTCAGTCTCCTGGAGCTCAGTCTGTTGTTCCAGGACAGACTGTCTCTCTCAGATGTAAAGCCAGTTCAACTGCTGGTGGCTGCCTTCAGTGGTACCTTCAGAAACCTGGAGAATCCCCTCAACTTTTGATTTATTCGGCTATAAACCGTCAGTCTGGAGTTTCAGATCGTTTTAGTGGAAGTGGATCTGGGACTGACTTCACTTTGACCATCAGAGGAGTCCAGACTGAAGATACAGGAGATCATTATTGTCAACACTGTAACGGTTTCCCGTTCACACAGTGATACAACGTCTTACAAAAACCTCCTTCAGCTGAAGAGGAACTGATCTGAATCAACAGCTGCAGAGAAACTGTAACACTAGATTTTGGATTAAGATACATTTTTATGGTTGACAACAGCAACACTTTGAGCATGAAAAATACATATAAACACACTTTTAGGAGTATATTTAATGCAGTTTGTGCACAATATAAAATTGCTCAAAGTCAGAACCAAAACTGTTTAATTTCAGCTTTTAAAACATTATAGATTAACAGGCACGTGCAGAGGGGGGTGTGATGGGTGCTTGAGCACCTGCCCTTTTGCCCTTTGCTGCCCAAAGTGCCCTTTTTTCAAACGCAAAATTTCCCTCATTTTATTTATTTTAAAAGTTGTAAAGGCCCTTTTGTTAAGGCCTGTCCGATCAAACTATTAGTGAAATAAATTAATAATTTCGCAGTAAATAAAATAACGCACATTATGACCTTTCACCTGATGACCTCATCCGTGACGAGCCCTCCCGTTCAGACACGTTAGTGATTCAGCAGCTCTGCCTACAGGACACCTTCGATTCCGCCAGTAAGAGGGGTTTGCTGCAGTGTGCTTGTTGTGGATTGTTGCAAAGAGAGCAGCACATCTGTTGTGTTTATCGCTGTGTGCCGCCTGAAGAAGTAACATCAGCTGCCGGCTAACACGCCGACAGCTAACGTTAGCCTTCAGCCTTGTAAAGAAAACTATCAATTAATTCAGAACTGTATTGAATAAATTTACATTTGACAGCAGCAGTATGTCTACAACAGCTCAACTACAGTAAAAACTCAATAACTGGAAACACATATTAAAATGTCAGTGCCGATGTAAAATAAATAATATTCCTGACATCAAAGTAAAGAGTGAAGAAGAAATGGCCTATAAGATTTCAGAAAAATGGCACAATGAATTGTTAAAACAAACATAGGATATATATTAGCTGATTAAACAATTATGTGACCATGAAAAGATGTAAAGATTGTTGAGTGTTTGGTAGCCAGCTGCACACTAAGAGCTGCAGGTGGAGGAAATAAGATTCACAAACATTTCATACATGTTTCTGACAGCAGCACAGACAGCAACAGCAGTTATATGTTTACAGTGTGCAGGGATACAGCTGACAAATCACAATGGCCCTCATTTATCAAAAGTGCGTACACCAAATTTCCAGCGTACACCAGGCGTACTCCCAAAACCACGGTGACTTTGACATTTATCAATATGGACGTTGGCGTACGGCACGCTCAAATCCTACGCCAGCTCAGGAGGTGGTGTACATGTACGCAAGTTTTGAGTTAGAGCCGAAATGCGCAGAATTCATTTCCTAACAGCACAAAATGCACTGACAAACTAAAATACATGATATATTATGACCCACTGTAACAGAAACAACGTTTGAAACATTAATTTTTGTGTTTATATTTGAGCACCACGGACTTTATACAGCCTATTGAGCAGGCAAAACATGCTTTGATTTGTATTTGGACTATTTTATCGTAGCTTTTGATGTCTTTTATTTGGGTTTGCTTTTAATAAAATGTGTATCTTCAAATGAAAAGGCTACAAGCAAAAAATGTTAAAACAACAAAGAGCATGAGCGGAAGGCTTGAAGCACTGAGACTGGCTTCCGAAATGGACACAGCCCCACGCCCTTTAGGTGAGGCGGGCACAGACATGTCGCGCACAAAGCCCCGCATTTATTATCAGACAAACTTTATATTATGACCGCACAGCGAGCACCGACACCCCCGCTAAAGGCCCGCGTCCCCAGACTCTGGCATGCTGATCTCTGTTCATGTGTGAGTCCTGGGTCAGTGCGTAAAGCTCAGTCCCGAGGTGATGGAGCAGCTTTTGATCAGAGCAACATTCTTTCATTTGGAGCTTATTTGGGACTTTGATGGGCGTTTTAGTGCTAAATCTGTCCCTTGTGTCCGTGTGTAATAGTCCCAGGACAGCACAGAGCACTGTTTCCCAAAGCTGCAAAACATTATGAAGGCTTTCTTTGCACCCTGGGGTACACCGCCCGTATATCCTCCGTTCATCAAAGTGAGCGCTCAGCGAAGCTCTTGGCCCGTGCCCTGCTACTCCGGGATGAGCGCATCCTCCTCTGGGGCTGACAGCGACCTGAACTGTTTATGGCTCATCTGACTGCTCGCGTGTCCAGTTTTAAGCGTTGAACATTTTGTTAATGTGTCCAGTTTAAATCATCGAATAAAAAATTATTAAATTGTTTCCAAATGAAAAACCTCGTAATATTAAAATGCACAATATTTTTTGAACATTTATGCCGGGAGGGGCTCTAGTAGTGAAACTAAACATTTAATTTTTATTTAAATCTGTCAAAACAACATAATATTTTGTTTCTGAAGTTTTAACTTGTGGACTTCCTGCTCCAAACCATGTATTTCTTGCCAGTATTTCGTCAGTCCCTGCCGTGAAAGTCCTGGGTGCAGCCTCCTGAAGCTTGAATAATTGGGGCGTTTCATTCAATTTACACCGTTTTCAGCCGCCGCATTTATCAACACCAGGTGGTGCGTACACCTGGATTTCAAAGGTACGCACAGCTTCATAAATCAGGCTGAGAACAGTGTAAGCATAATCTCACGCACAAAAAATACGCCCGTTGAAGAATGATAAATGAGGGCCAATGTGTGTCACGAGTGCTGGGTGAGTGCAGCAGGAGTGAGGCCAAACGCAAAGACACTGAGGTGGAGTTCAGAGTTTATTTCCAAAGACAGGCAAAACCAAAACTCACGGGAACAAGAAACTGGTACATCCAAAGCAGGTAACTGGTACAACATCCGACAGGACAGGGCAGACATGCGACAATGACCAGGCGAGGACTAAACAGAAACTCCAAACATTTATACACCAGGACTAACGAGCAGGGCGGGAGCAACACAGGTGACTGGAATCAGGATTAACGAGGCAGAGAGACCGAAGGGGAAAACGGAGAGACTGACTGACAGGCAGATTACTGGAGGTGAAAAGACATAACACAAGTACTGAACACCAAACATGTCAAAGTAAGTTGTAATAGATCAGAATAATGAAAATAACATACTAATCCAGATCACAACTAAACAATAAGGAACACAGACTGAAGCTACGACTTGAACAGAACTCAGGGCAGACATGAGCAAAACACAGAAGTACACAGACCAGGAGAAACCACTAAAGACATGAACTAAGGCACAGGACTAAGAACTAATGACACAACCTAGGAACTAAGATACTGAGACAAGACAGATATGACATCACTTACAGAAGCGGATGAATGCAAAAAATAAATTAGATAATAAATGAGACTGGCAACCAGACAAACAGAACCTAAGCATGATGGTAGAGAACTGGACATGAGGGACAGGACAGAACCAGTACAAGGGCAGACACCGAGACAGGACAGAACCACCACACCGAACAAACAGGGACTGGATACAAGACCGCAGATGGACAGGACTGAAACCCAAAACCCAGACACAGAGAAAGCAATATCAAAATACAGAAGGCATGGTAAAAATAGCGTAACACAGACAAGCTCAGGACAGGATGCGTGACAATGTGTTAACTGTGCGGACACCAAGAGACAGAAACAGTCGTTCTCATTTGGAGAAGTGACACTGTCTAATTTAAATATTATTTGGTGGAATATATCAAATCAGATTCATGTATCACTTTATGCAGATTTTTACATTTTTTACTAGTGTGGAATACAAAGAAATATAAACAGAAAAGTAGCTCTTGAAACTGTACAGTTTTTAAGATTTGACTTACTTCCAACATCCAGTCTGGTTCCTCCACCAAAAGTCCACCACAGTGATACAAACTCAGTGAGCTGCCGTACAAAAACCTCTGACTGTAGAGAACACGGCTCTCTGACTTTGACACAAACAAACAAAAAAGCAAAAATATTTTTTTGTTTCTAACATTTTATCAGTTGACTAAAAATAGGACAGTCTGAAAAAAATCCAGAATGCATCCAGAATGTATTAATTTCATACATTAATTGTTAAAAAATTAATTTGTATCATTTTTTCTGGCAATTATGCAGAAGATATTTTGAAACTAAATATATCTAGTGGAATTAACATGAAATCATGTAAAATAGGTTTTAAAATATGTGTAATTAATAATCTGGTAAAAGTATTGATGCATTGACAAACAGCACCATCAGAGTAATCCAAGTCCCTGCTGGAGTCAGTCAGAGCATTTCCATAGAGAGCCACTTTGCATCAGCAGCACCATGCTCCAGTGCTCTGGGAGAGTTTATAGTCCTGAGAGTTGAACACTGGATGACTGACAGCTGTCCTTCATGACAACAGAAGCCACAGAAATCCTCCTCATCAAAAACATGACTTTGATCTGCGTCCTCATCTGGACTCTCCTCTGCTGCTGCTTCACAGGTAAAGTCCAGAGAATCAAACTCCTCTCCTCTATGAACATCCGTCCCTCTGAAATGAAGCCCACAAAACCATGACGCTGCTTTATGTTTTTGTCTCTGTATCCTCAGAGTCCAGAGGCCAGGTCACAGTGACTCAGCCTGGAGCAGTGAGCTCTGCTCTGGGAGGCTCCGTCTCCATCACATGTAGGACCAGTCAGGATGTAGAATTTGGGAACTTTTTATCCTGGTACCAACAGAGGGATGGAGAAACTCCTAAACTGCTAATTTACGAGGCTAGCACTCGAGCATCAGGGATTCCAGGTCGTTTTACAGGCAGTGGATCAAACTCTGACTTCACTCTGACCATCAGTGGAGTCCAGACTGAAGATGCAGCAGTTTACTACTGTATGGGTGAATTCTATGCTAACAGTCAGTTTATGTTCACACAGTGAAAAAGCGTCGTACAAAAACCTCCCTCAGTCAGACTGAACAGAAACTGAATTGACTGCTGCAGCTGGAAGCTACTGCAGAGACTGATACACTTCACTGAGGACACACACACACACACACACACACACACACACACACACACACACACACACACACACACACACACACAATGTAATCTACATGGTTAAAGATTTCCCAACTTTTGCTTTAACCACCAATGAACATCTGGCAAAATAAGATCAATTAACTCACCATCCATTCAGATCTTTTTATAATCCCACTGTCTTTTCTGATTTGCCAAATAATCCAGATAAAAAAATAATTATTCTTGACCTTTGACCTCAGCCTTATACTGGATTAAAGCAATTTCAACTATCTACATTTAATTGGAAATATGAAGACACAGATCATCATCAGAAACATTCAGGATCAGAGACTGCCCAAACAAATCCAGTACTTCCTTGATAGCACAAAATAGTATTTTAAATATATTAACGCATGTTATCTATTGAAAACCTAAATATCAACTTAAATCACAAAATGCAAAAGAAATAAGTAACCTTCTTGATATAACTATATCCATAAATCTTTAAGAACATGGAATAACCCATTTGCTCTAACATTCAAATCAAAACTCCACCAACATACTGAGAGTAAATGATTATTCTTAACCTGGGAAAGAACAAAAAAAGAAAACAGACCACAACCAGCAGATTGAAATGTAGATTTTCAAATCTCTCTTCCTCTGAGCATTTTTAAGACTTTATATTCACATTGGCTTCAAAGTTAAAATATTCCATGACAGCTGAGTGAACTCCATCTGCTGAGGAAGAGCATGTCATAAAAAAGTAATGTAACTGGTGATGACTTCCATGTTTTCTGGCTCCACCCACATGTCTGAAATTTCTGTTTGGAGTTTCATGAGGAATATTTCTGAGATCGTCGGCCTCAGCATCCCCTGAAACACCCAACACTACTTTACTTGAAGAAATTTCCATATTACAGACACCTACATGTAAAACCTGCATTTATATTAGTGTCCCTAATTGTTTTTAAAAATATAATTTTCACAAACAAAGAAGACAAAACAAACTGTTACAAATCACTGGATCAGTTAACTACTAGACTTTTCAGAATCCTCTACATGTAAATATGTGAATATGTAGGAAACTGCTCTCTCAGCTGGACCCCTTTACTGTGTGAGAGCTTATTTTCTCATTTAAGGTGTTTCTGTCAGGTGTTTTTTCTGCTCCACCAGTCACTCACTCACACATTGTTTCACTTCACATTAAAAGTTCTCAAAGTGCAGAAAACCTTCAGAGACCTCACAATACTGCTCACTGATATTACTTGAGGCTATCTGTCCAACTGTAACTGATGATGAGTTCTAAAAAAACTTCTGGCTGGAGTTTAGCAAACTATCTGAGATCCTTGGCCTCAGCACCAACTCATGACTCATTACCGCTTCAATTGATGAAATATCTAAACTATAAATAACCAATAAAGTCACTATGCGTAAATATTCATGTCAGTTATCATTGTCAAAAACACAAGTTTCCCAAAATAGTAAGACAAAACATAACAGTTACAAATCACTGGATTAGTTTACTAATAACTTTTCAGTATCCTTTACATGTAAATTTCCATCCATCCATCGTCAAAGGCCAACAGTCACACCTAAGTAAAATTTCAGAGTCAGCAATTAACCTAGTCCACATGTCTTTGGATGGTGGGAGGAAGACGGAGTACCTGGCGAGAAACCACGCAGACACAGGGAGAACATGCAAACTCCTCACACAAAAGGCTGGAAGAACCAAGGGTTGAACCTAGAACCCTCTTGCTGTGAGGTGACAGCGCTAACCACTGCACTACCACACCACCCTTACATATAAATAGGTAAATATTGTAAATATGTAGATCACTGCTCTCAGCACTGAGGGGGAAACACCATGATATGTTGAGGACAGCTACAGCTCACTGACTCTGTGTGTTTGCATATGTGTCCTGCCTCTCTGCTCCCAGCCGTTAAGAGGCCAGTGTTGATCAGTGGCTGTCCAGGCCTTTCAGAGCCACTGACACGCCGGCAGCACAATGATGATGTCACTGATTCTACTGCTGGCCACCATGGGGCTCCTTGTTCAGGGTGAGACTCTCTTCTGAAAACTTTGCTTCAGGATGCAACCAGGTTCACCACAATGATGTTCTGCTGTGATGGAGAAACACTGAAACAAGCAGCATTTACCTTCTTCCATCTGTTCTCCATGTTAAAGAAATGAGACTCTTCTGTTTGGATGTTGATCATCTTTCTCCAAACTGGATTTGTCTCAATAACCCTTCTCCTCTTTTTCATGTTTTCCAGAGTCATCAGGAGAAATCATCCTGACTCAGTCTCCTGGAGCTCAGTCTGTTGTTCCAGGACAGACTGTCTCTATCAGATGTAAAGCCAGTTCAAGTGCTGGTACTTGCCTCAACTGGTACCTTCAGAAACCTGGAGAAGCTCCTAAACTCTTGATTTACTGGGCTACAAGTCGTCAGTCTGGAGTTTCAGATCGTTTTACTGGAAGTGGATCTGGGAGTGACTACTCTTTGACCATCAGTGGAGTCCAGACTGAAGATACAGGAGATTATTATTGTCAGCAGTGTAACAGCTGGCCGTTCACACAGTGATACAACGTCGAACAAAAACCTCCCTCATCTAGAGAGGAACTGATCTCAATGAGCAGCTGCACAGAAATTTAAACACTAGAGGTTTGATTAACATACGTCTTTAAGGTCTTTATCACAATAACACATTCAGCATGAAAACTAAATATTTCTGTTAATTATTCTGTTAACCATATTTTTTTCTGAAGTTTATGCCTAAACATACAGTGGGTATAGAAAAGAATCACCCCCTGTAAAATGATCACAGTTTTTGTTTCATTCAGCTGTATTTACAACTTATACCATCCAAGTGAGAAATATAATACCAACTTGTCAGAAAAAAAGTTACAAATTAAAAACCAGAATCACTGAGTTGGAAAAAGATCATTTAGCTCATAGTCAGAACTACAATTGTGTGATTTAAATTTCCTACACTGCAAAAACTCAGCTCTCAAAAACTAAAAAAAAAGCATTAAAATTGGGAAAAAATTACTTAAAATATGCAAAATTATCTGCCAACAGAACGAGAATATTTCACTTGCTACTTAAGCTAAAAAAATCTTGAAACAAGTGAAATTCTCTAACATAAAAGCCGACTGGTAAGAAGAACAAGAAATATCTTCAGACAAGAAACAAGTATATTTTACTTTATTAAGATAATTAATCTGACTAGGATTTTAGTTTTTTCAGTGTAACCCTTATACTCTAACTCTCACATATTGCTGGGGAAACAGTACTTGGGTGGATTTGGGGGTTGACGCTTACATTCACAGATTTTTTATAAAGAAGTTCTCATTGATTTACTCGTTATCATGAGTGCTGCATAAAAAATATTATACTAAGTTACTTAAAATAACACAGATTGCTGAGGTCTACTGATTATTTTCTTGATGACAGACATGATGAAGCTGCTTATTCAGCTTCTTCAGACATGTTCTACTACTCTGCTGATCTCATGATGTCTCCTCTCCTCTCCTGCTCTGATTTTCTCTCCAACAACAAACACATGAATCATCAAATAATCAAAATTACCATTACATTCACTAAACTAGATATTTCAATGAAGCCACTAAAGTTCGAGAAAGTTTTAAAGCGAACAAACACCACTGAATGAGTTTCTTGACAGCTTAAGTGATTTTGATTGAGTTTCAAAGTATTGAGTAAATGTGGAGTCGGTTCGAGGGAAATTGAGTGTCCCGCAAAAAATGTTCTCTTTTTACAAATTTTAGTGTTAAACTCGTGTTTAGGGATGGGTATCTTCAAGATTTTAATGACACTACTATTCTCATCAGTTTGGTTCTTCATCAATACTCTTTTTTGTTCTTTTTTATCCATAACAGTGCTTTAAACCCCTCCGAGCAAATTCAGAACTGGAATAGAATTTAATATTTTAAATATAAATTAATGTTGTTTCCACAGCAGCAACAGTAATGTTTAGACCAGCAAAGTCACTATATACTGGCAGTGATTAAGTGTTGGTTTCTTACAGGTGAAGGTTTTATTCCACTCATGTTAACTGATAGTGAGTTTACTGTGTCCTTTCAGATTTTAATTAATCAAAGTGACAAAATATGTACCTGTCACCATCACTGCAGCTTCACCTGTAGCCAGTAATGACGACAACACTGACACAGAAAGACTACTTTTGGGAACTAGTTCCAGGGACCCTGAAATGGCATGCCTTCCCATTGGCTGTATGGACAGTAGCTGGATTTAGAAACTATGTTAAACAGCTATAAGAGATTTCCCCAAAACATTAAATAGATTTTTGAACTCAACTTTTCTTCTGTAACGCAGTTCCCGTGTGCACCCACCACTGGTTACAGCATGACCTTCTGTGCTCCTTCACTGATATTGCAAATAAAGGAGGTAGAGGTGTAAATATGACACCCAGAGTCAAATTCTCAGATCACAGTCATGTTCATGTCTCACTTTATGCTGATGATTCCCAGCTTCACATTTCTGATTCTAAAAGATAACATTTCTGACATTCCTTTATTTATTCAGAGGTATAAAACTTAAACATATATATAAGTATATCATAATAATTTTGAATATATAATAATAATTTCTAGGTACAAATTACATCTAAACATAAACTTTATAAAGATGTCAGTGACAGAAGATGAATGGGTGTAGTTTTATAAAAATGTTGAAATCATTTTGAAAATTGTTTTCATTAAAGGTAGACAAAACTGCAACTACTATGGAGATATTTTCCCCCCAGGCATTAAAGTATAAAGAAGTAAATTTAACAAAAAAGGTCTTGTTTCTATTGTGGTTTCATGTCTTATTCTATCCATTGCTACTTGTAAGTCATGTAAGGTTTCACTCTTGTAAATATAAACCAAAAGGTAAACACTATTTGATGAAATTTTTATTGTTTTTAACTATTAAAACCATCAACGATACAAGAAGAAAGAACACATTAATGTTGAAAAGTGTACTTAGATAAAAAGAGGGACAGAGTTACAGAGAGCGGACTGAGAGCAGTAGCAGAGTAAAACCAATAGCCAATAGCAGAGTCCCAGTGAGTCAGGTCAGGACTGGGAACACTGGTCTCTCCTCAGTGTCTCTGAGACCAGAGCCTGGGAGCCCTGGGTGGCCTCACAGGTCACAGAGCCCACCTTCCTCCACTGGTCTGCAGGGAGCCTCAGGGTGCTGCTCCAGCTGTAGCGGCCGTCCTTCTCCAGCACCCCGGGGCTCCTGCTCTCCTCCCAGCTGATGCTGCTGCTGCCGTCCACCTTCCAGGCCAGACTCCAGTCTGAGGGGAAGCCCTTGTTGGCCAGGCACATGAGCGTGGCCTTCCCTGCAGCAGCTCCTCACTGGAGGGGGCAGCACCGTCAGGGTGGGACCGGACATCACCTAGGAGACACCAATCAGCTTAGAGGACACCTTTACTGTGTGAGAGCTGAGTTTCTGTCAGATGTTTTTTCTGCTCCACCAGTCACTCACTCACACATTGTTTCACTTCCCTTTAAGAAGCCTCTCATGCAAATCAGCACAGAGAGAATCATCATACAGAATGACCTGAAATATATCAAACTACACTGGAAATAAAATAACAAACTTTCTTATCAAGATCATCAAAAAACTTTTGTACAATTATTTATTCAGTGGAAACAAATACAGAAATGAACTGATCAGAATCAGATGTTCTTCATCTGGATTTCAATCATTACCAAAGTGTTTCTTCACTTCCATTAACAGCTATAATGATGAGTTGAACTACTAGATACAGTTTAAACATCTTTACTGCTCAAGTGCAAATTCAGTCACACAGGTATCACTGCTCAGCTGTATCACTTCACTCACTGACAGATATACTGACCACTGTGTTAACTTATGAAAGTAGTGCCAGTTGTCCTTTCACTTTTAACTGTAGAAATATTGTATTGTTTTACCAAATACATAACAATATGCAACATTTTTAAAACACCCATCTTCACTTCAAGTTTACATGAAGAAAGTAAATTGTATTTAATCACAACAGCCATTATTGTGCTGAACATTTTAAAATAAACTAATCTAAACATTTTTATGTTAAGATTAAAGTTTTATATTTTCTCCACTCCAAGTTACATTACATTTCAATTCAGGACTGTGTGAAGAACAGTTTAGTTAAGCTGCTCTGAGTTAGCCTCCATGGTAAAGGAAGAGAAATAAAAACATGAACAAGAAAAGTTTCATAATTAAAACAAGATCTATTTATCTGCCTTAAACATTCCAAAGTAGAATTTAAAGCAGGAGTTGATAATATTGTATTTAGTATATGAGCAGAAACTTACTTCCAAATTCCAGTCTGGTTCCTCCACCAAAAGTCAACCACAGTGATACAAACTCATTGAGCCGCCGTTCAAAAACCTCTGACTGTAGAGAGACACGGCTCTCTGACTTTGACACAAACAAACTCAGCAATAATAGTTTCTGTTTGTAACATTTTATCAACTGACATGTGAAAATATTACTGTTTTAATCTGATAAATTGATTTTAGGGCTGGGCATGTTAATGTGTTATTATTGTGGTTACGCAGTTTTTTAAAATTATTATTTTGAAAGTTCGTTGCTCTCTGGCTCTGAATACACACAGGCCTACAGTCAAACCATGGGTCACAGGAGAGGTGGGATGTTGATCAGCCTGCAAATAACCCTCCCAAACAAGCAGAGAGGCTTCAGCAGGTTCTCTCAGGTGAACAGAAAGGGAGACAACGGCAGGCGCTCTATGGACAGTAACCATGGCAACGGCTTCTTTGCGCTACACAGCTGTAGCCTTTTTAAACTTAAATTAAAATTATACATAACTTTACCTGATAGGCCTGCATTTAGTTTTGCAGAGATGCTCTGCCATGTGAATTCCCTCCTGTTGACGTCCTGATAACTATTTAGATTCTGGAAACTCACAAACAGAAAGGATCAGTCTCTCTTCCAATGATCTGTGCGGCGTGTCGCGTACAAACAGTTCAGGACAATTCAACTTTGCTACTGAACATAGACTGTTTCTGCTGCTCCCTGATAAAAGAAAAATGTTTCTGCTGATACCTGCTAAGAAAAAGTCTGATGGTAACTTGTTTCAACAAGCTAGAAAAAAGGTAATTCCCTGGCAGTGGCAAATAGCTTTGGTTTAATATTTGATTTGATTACATTAATGTTTAAGTTGAGATTTAGAAGAAATATTTTATTGCTACTGAGTAAAGGGAATACTACTGTGAAAAAGCTGTTTGCAAACCACATGTTATTGCATTTTTGTGTATGTAGCAGTACATTTAAATCAAGCAATACACTACTTGATGATTCTATTTTGCACGTAACAATGCGATTAATCGTCATTAATCACAAGAAAAATGTAATCGTTGCCTAGCACTAGTTCATTTTAATTTAAATTTACATTATTTTCTTTAGCAATTAACTGAAATAACTTAAATATTTTAAACAAAATGTGTCTCGAACCATAAAACCAAAATCATATAAAAGAGTGTTAAAAAAAAAAGTCTTATCAATACTCTGATAAACAGATTGATCCATAAACAGCATCATCAGAGTAATCCAAGTCCCTACTGGAGTCAGTCAGAGCATTTCCATAGAGAGCCACTTTGCATCAGCAGCACCATGCTCCAGTGCTCTGGGAGAGTTTATAGTCCTGAGAGTTGAACACTGGATGACTGACAGCTGTCCTTCATGACAACAGAAGCCACAGAAATCCTCCTCATCAAAAACATGACTTTGATCTGCGTCCTCATCTGGACTCTCCTCTGCTGCTGCTTCACAGGTAAAGTCCAGAGAATCAAACTCCTCTCCTCTATGAACATCCGTCCATCTGAAATGAAGCCCACAAAACCATGACGCTGCTTTATGTTTTTGTCTCTGTATCCTCAGAGTCCAGAGGCCAGGTCACAGTGACTCAGCCTGGAGCAGTGAGCTCTGCTCTGGGAGGCTCCGTCTCCATTAGATGTGCCACTAGTCAGCGTGTATATGATGGAAATGAGATAGCCTGGTACCAACAGAGAGATGGAGAAACTCCTAAACTGCTCATTTACTATGCTAGCACTCGAGCATCAGGGATTCCAGGTCGTTTTACAGGCAGTGGATCAAACTCTGACTTCACTCTGACCATCAGTGGAGTCCAGACTGAAGATGCAGCAGTTTACTACTGTCAGAGTCTCCATAAGATCAACAGTCAGTGGGTGTTCACACAGTGAAAAAGCGTCATACAAAAACCTCCCTCAGTCAGACTGAACTGAAACTGAACTGACTGCTGCAGCTGGAAGCTACTACAGAGACTGATACACTTCACTGAGAACACACACACATGAATTTCCTTTGGTATTGTGGTACATAATAAATACAGCAAGAGATTTTTGGTTGATCCAGAAACTCTTGATCATTTATAAGTTTCCGACACTTAACATCCTTAAGTACTGCTTGGGTGAAATAGAAATTGTCATTAAAGAAAACAGGAAACAGACTTCAAATGAAGAGGATTTAACATTTGAGATTTGGTCAAATTATGTTTTCCAGCACGTCTCTGTACATTTATATCACATGTTCATCAGTGATTTGCGAAATAATCAAGAGGAACCAACCTGAAACTGTTAATGAGAAAAGTATTTGTCATCACCTTTGACCTCAGCTTCATAGTAGAACAGAGTTACCTCAACTATTTCCAAATAAAAGAAAACATGACACAAACCAGCATCAGAAAACGTTATAATGAAAATGGCCCGAACAAAACCTATACATTTGTCTTGGAGTTTTTGTTTGTTGTTCAAGGCAGAGCAGGTTGAGTACCCAAATGCAGGACACACAAGGCCGACTGGTGTAGTTCAATAATTTATTCAACAAAAAGGCAAAGGCAACAAAAAGTGAGCACACTTACTGGTGGAGTGGCTGAATAACAAAGTCCAAAAAAGGGTAATCCAAAATCAAACAGAAACAGGTGAAAATCCTAAACCAAGAGTCCAAAGTCCAAAACAAAAATCCAAAACATGACAGAACAGGGAAGGCAGAGAACACAGGGTATCCACAAACGGTGAGTAATAGAAGGCACGAAGCACAAGAACAAGAACAATGATCCGACCAAGACAAGACAGAAACACCAGGAATATATACAGGGACTAACGAGCAGGACGGAAGCAACACAGGTGACAGGAATCATGGTAGACGAGGCAGGCAGAGAGACAGCAGAGAAAACAGAGAAAGGCAGACAGAGGCAACAGGAGACCCTGGTGTGCTGGTAGTTGTTGGTGTCGGGCAGGAACAAGCCTGGGGCGGACGTCACTTTCAGGCGACGAATAGTTTGGACGGACCGAAGGCAGATTGCAATCGAACTGTATCGTGAGTGTAACAATGGGCTATAGCTCAGATGGTGACGACAATGAGTTGTCTTCCGATATGGATTTCAGCCAAACTAAAATGGCAAGGAAAAAATCTTGGTCTGAAGCAAGTACTGGAAGAGAAAGTCCTACAAGACAAGTTAACAAAAGGATTAAGGCTAAACCCAGTGGGAGTAACAATAGTAGGCCTGATGATGAGAAGCAGGAAGAATGGAAAGTTATTATTACGCTTAGTAATGATAAAGGTCACTTTCATCCAGTTCAGGTGACCAAAGCAATTGAGAAGGAAATGGGAAAGATTAAATATGCTAAATTATTGAACAATAGAAGAATGCTAATTTCAGCAGTAAATAAGAAGCAGCAGGAAATAATTTTGAAAATGAGTAACCTTGGTGGTGGAAAGATTAAAGTGCATGTACCAGGAATGGCAGCAAAGTTAAGAGGAGTGATTTCAAATGTTCCTCTGGAAATGTCCGTGGAGGATGTGAAGAGTGAGATAAGAGGTGGGAAAGTACTAGAGGTCAAAAGACTCCAAACTAATAAAGATGGTGTTAAATCTGACAGCTTATCTGTATTGCTTGTTTTGAAAAATCTTTGCCGGTGAAGTCCAAATGGGATGGATAAATTACAAAGTCAGGGAGTATGTTCCCCAACCGTTAAGGTGCTTTAAGTGTCAGAGAATAGGACATGTAGCGCAACAATGTAAATGGAGACAAAGATGTGCGAAATGTGGAGGAGAACACGAATATGGCAAATGTAATAAGGATACCAAGCTAAAATGCTGCAATTGTGGAGGGGAGCATAGCGCTGCATATGCCGGATGCGTGGTTCAGAAACAAGCTAAAGAAGTACAAAGGTACAAGGTTGTGAACAAGGTGTCATATGCAGAGACCTTAAAAAGAGTGGGCAATTATGAAAGCAAGGAAAACAGACCAACAATGTATAATGAAAACATGAATGAAAGCGCAATGCATGAAGTAGGCCTTCCCCAGAGGTCAGGTAGAAGGAGAAGTCAGTCAGGACCAGTAGACATAACACCAGTAAACACACAGCAAGTATGTAGGCATAAGTGTATAGTGGAGGAGAATACATTGATGGTAGAAAAGAAGAGTTTTGTAGCTTTTATATGTAAAGTTGTGAATGTTGCCACACGACAAGAAAGGAAAAGTGACAGGATCAAGACAGTGGTAGAAGCTGCAGAAGAGTTTTTAGGTATTCGAGATATAAAAGCTGAAGATATACATAGTATGCTAAGTACTAACAATGATGGAGGGTCTCAGAGTGTTAGTTGAACTTATAATGGTGTTCCATCTTTTACAATGGAATGCTAGGAGTCTGATTGCAAATAGGCAGGAGTTTAAAAAGTTTGTAGAAGAGTCTGAAGATAAACTTGATATTTTGTATTCAAGAAACTTGCTTACGGCCGCATCTTGACTTTAATTTACCTGGTTATGAGTCTGTTAGGTTTGATAGAGGTGAAAAGCAGGATGGAGGATGTGCAACTTTTGTAAGGGATGGGATACCATTTAGAAGAATAGAAACTACAACAGAAATAGAATGTGTAATTATTGAAATTTATAAATCAGATGGGCAATTAGTAGTAATCAACGTATATAACCCTTGTAAATCATTAAACATAGAAACCTTAGAGGAAATAATAAGGAGACAGAGAAATGGGAAAGAAATATGGTGCGGAGACTTCAATTCACATAATAGTCTTTGGGGAAGTAAACATACTGATAGTAATGGTGAGGCAGTGGAAGAATTGATGGATGTTAGACAACTAGTTTGTTTAAATAATGGAAATGGCACAAGAATAGACATACGTTCTAATACATTGTCTTGTATTGATATCACTCTTGTTTCTAATAATATGGCAAACTCTTGTGAATGGAAGGTAAAGGAAAGCACAACTATAGGGAGTGATCATTTTCCAATACTTTGCTCTATAAATGTTGATATAGATATTCAAGAAAGGCCTAATCATAAGAAGTGGAAGTTTGATAAAGCTGATTGGGACAAATTTAAAGAAATTTGTTGTATTACAGCAGAGTCGATTTGATGCAGGGAGATGTTGAAGAATGTGCATCTGAAGTTACACAATTAATGTTGAATGCAGCAGTTAAAAGCATAACATATAAGTCAGTGGGAGGCATGGTCCCATGGTGGAATGATACATGTACAAAAGCCATAAAAGAACGAAATAGGGCAATCAAGATAATATAATTAATTACCAGAGGAAAAAGGCTCAGGCACGAAGAGTAATTAAGAATAGTAAACATAATGCATGGAGGAGCTATTGTTCCACTATAGGGAGGGAAGTTAAAATAGGAGAGGTGTGGTCAATGCTGAAGAAAATGAGTGGGAAAAAAGTGTATGCTAAAATACCAGTATTAGAGGTGGATGGAAACATATCAATAACAGATAAAGAAAAGGCTAATATGTTGGGAAAGAAGTTTGCTAGTGTACATAGTGGTGATCATCTAGAAGAAATACATAGACTACATAAAGAGACGGTTATTAAAGAAAATAGAGATGTGTATAATAAAAAAGAAAGTGAGGAAAGTACTATGGATGCAGAAATTAATCTGAATGAATTAATGATGGTATTAAATGGTGTTAAGAATACTGCTTCAGGAGAAGATCAACTCAGTTATGTTATGTTCCAGAAGTTACCTGAAAAAGTGTTAAAGATAATATTGCACTTATTTAATAAAATATGGGAAGAAGGTAAAATGCCCAAAAGCTGGAAGAGTGCATTAATATTACCATTTAATAAACCTGGGAAAGATCCTAATAATGTTGGTAATTATAGACTTATCGCCCTAACATCACATCTATGCACGTGGATGGAGAAGATACTAGTACGAAGACTTAATTATACCCTTGAACATAGAGGATTATTAGCATCATATCAAAGTGGGTTCAGAAAAGGTCGTTCTACAATGGATGCTGTTGTGAAAGTAAGCAACGAGATAGAGAAAACGTTTAAAATGAAAGAAATAATGAGTATTGTGTTTTTTGATATTGAAAAAGCTTATGATTCTATGTGGAGAGAAGGGCTGCTAATTAAATTGAATAAAATGGGAATTAGAGGTAGGTTTTATAACTGGGTTTTAGATTTTCTGTCAGAAAGAAGATTTAGAGTTAAAGTGGGATCAGAAGTATCTGAAGAATTTGAAATTGTTAATGGAATCCCACAAGGCAGTGTTATTAGTCCAGTTTTATTTAACGTTATGATTAATGATATTTTTATGAATCTGGATAGAAGGATTGAGTCAGCTCTGTATGCTGATGATGGAGCCATCTGGACAAGAGGACGAGATCCAATAAGGGTAAGAAATAAAATTAAGGAAGCAATAGAAAAGGTAGAACAATGGTCGTATAATTGGGGATTTAAGCTTTCTACAAGTAAGTCTTGCCATATGATATTTACCAGGAAGAAAGGAATAGAAAAAAGAACCTGAAGTTATATGGCCATAATATGGAAACAGTAGATCATTTTAAATATTTGGGTATGTGGTTAGACCAAAAGGGAACATGGAAATTACATGTTGAAAAGGTGGAATCAAAATGCAAAAAAGTCATAAACTTTATGAGAGCAATAGTGGGGAAAGATTGGGGAGCAAATAAACAGTCATTGATGTATATGTACAGGGCACTAATGAGGTCAACAATAGATTATGGATGCTAGGTATATGGAGCAACAGCTAAAACAAATCTATTGAAGTTGGATAGAGTTAATAAGAAAGCGTTGAGGATTTGTGCTGGTGTAATGAGAACAACACCAATTAAAGCAATCCAGGTTGAGTTAGGAGAAATGCCCTCAGACCTGAGAAGAGATAAATGAATGCTTATATACTGGAGTCGATTATGTGGATGTGGAAATGAAAATCATGCAAAGAGTATTATACAGGAATGTTGGGAGTAATGCTGGGTAATAAAAACAAAATCAGAGGAATATAAATTAAGTAATATATGGTTTAAATCCCCTACACCTATTAGTAATATTCCTATTTGGTTATTTCCAAAAACTGAGATAGACTTAAACATATTAGAATTAAAAAAAGAATGGGAAGAGAGTGAGAAAGACCATATGGCAAGCCAGTATATAAGGAGCAAATATTATAGTTACTTATATGTATACAAACGGATCTAAAGATGAAGAGGATAAGGTAGGAATAGGAATATATATACCAACAATGAATGTAAGTATTGGGAAAAGATTACCAGATCAAGCTTCGGTATATACAGCAGAGATGATGGCGATTATTATAGGACTGCAGTGGGTTGAGGAAGTTAAACCAGACAGAGTAGTGTGTTGTGTTGATTCTGCAGCAGCCCTTTATAGTATACAAAACATGAAATCTGATAAAGATTTAATGCTCGAAATCCAACAAAGTCTATTTAGAATACAGAGACTACGGATAGAAATGAGATTCTGTTGGGTACCTGCCCATGTAGGTATAAAAGGGAATGAGGGAGCAGATAAAATAGCTAAAAAATCAACCAGGATGAACAATATCATAAATATACCCATTGGAAAAGGAGAAGCTAAGGTGATAATCAAAAAATAAATAATAAAGAAATGGCAGGACAGGTGGGATAAAGATAAAAGTGGAAGGAAATAGTATAGCTTGCAAACATCTATTAATGCCCAGGGGGTGAATAGAAGTAACAGAAGAGAGGAGAGCGTTTTAACCAGGCTGAGATTTGACCACACAGGGTTAAATAAAACATTGTTTTTAATGGGCAAAAGTCTATCAGATAAATGTCTGGAATGTAGCTCCAAGGAAGATGTAGAACATGTATTAACACATTGTAAGAAATATAGAGATGAGAGGATAAGGTTAAAACAAAAGATAAGTAAGGCAGGAAGAAAGTGGAACCTAAGGTTTATTGGGGTAAAGGATACACAGAAAGCAGTTATACAATTTTTGAAAAACATAGGAATATATAAGAGGATATAGGTTTTTTTTAATTTATGTTTTAATACAAAGTAGTCCCAACGAATAGCTCATGTTACATACTCTGATACAGTAGGTGGCGGTATGCACCTTTAAAAGTCATGGTTGCAATCTGCCAAAAAACGGAAAAGAAGAAGAAGAAGAGGCAACAGGAGGCAACAGAGAGGCAGGCAGGCAGGCAGAGACAGCAAAGGGGAAACAGACGGAGCACTTGACAGGCAGAGATGGGGCAGAACCCAACAAAATACCAGACAAGGATCTAACTTCATACAGTAACAGAAAGCCATGTAAACCGACAAACACTGACCAACTATAACACAGGGAACATAACAGACAAAACCTAAGCGAGAACACAGAACTAGGACACAGAGTACCGAGCAGACTAAACTCAAAAATGCAGAGAAAGAGCTAGAAGCAAATATAACGACGTGAACTAAAGCAAAGAACTGGGAACAAAGATTCCAAGAAGACAGACAGAGACGGACATGAGAGCAACACAAAACCCAACAGACTATATAACAGATGCTGGACACAGGACAGAACCCAAAACACCATTACAGACACTAAACAGATTAAAATAACATGACTGACTGAAACTAAATGAACAAGGCAGAACAGACACGCCCACAGTGTGACAACATTCCTCCAATCACACAATTTCTTTGATTGAAACCAACATTTGCAAGAATTGCTTTCTTTGCAATTTGACGCCCACAGTTTACTCACTATCCGTGAGTTGTACTCTAATCTGAGGAGCCAGTGAGTTCTTGTAAACATTTTTTTTAAGACTCAACCTTGTAAGATTCAATTAGACCTGGGAATCTTGGAACCTTATGTTGTAACAAACTTGGACGTTAAAATGGAGAAGCAGATCAATTGTGTTGTGAAAGCAACTAAGTTAAAGCCCTTTTTATTCTTCACAGACTTTGAGAAGGTTATACTTGCATTTATCACAACACGCCTTGATTAATGTTTTTCTATGTAGGTGTTAGCCAGGCCTCCCTGTCTCGACTGCAACTGGTTCAAAATGCAGCTGCTCGTCTCCTTACTGGAACTCGTAAGTGAGATCATGCAACCCCTGTTCTTGCCTCCCACACTTCAATTAATTTTAGGATTGATTTTAAGCTTCTATTGATTGTTTTTAAAGCCCTTCATGGATTAGCTCCAGCCTATATCACTGATCTATTCAAGCCACGTGCTCCTTCAAGGTCATTGAGGTCTGCAAACCAGTCACAGAGGGGATCGAGCTTTCTCAGTTGCAGCCCCGAGTCTATGGAATGAATGGCCTCTTCATGTCAGACTGGCCCCCAGCCTTCCAGTTTTTAAATTGCGACTTAAAACGCATTTTTATTCTTTGGCTTTTAATCCGGCATGAGAGCTGTATGTTGTATTAGTTTGGTGTTGTATTTTGTCCATTTACTGTTTCATGAACAAGAACAGTTACATGTAAGAAATAACTAAAGCTGGGAGGTCAGTGAACACACACACACACACACACATACACACACTTTCATCACATAGATTTAACATTTAACCACTGATTAACATGTATCAAAACAGAAATATTTTTTGGCAATAATGAAATACTTTCTCCATCTCAGCTTCTCAACAAAGTGAGAAAGTTAATGAGAATATTCAAGCTGAGTTAACCTCCAAGGAGAAGAAACTAAAATATGAACAATAGAAGTTTTATAATTATAACAAGATCTATTTATCTGCCTGAAACTTTCAAAAGCAGAATTTGAAGCAGTACTTGAGAATACTGTATTATATGAGCAGAAAATTACTTCCAAAATCCAGTCTGGTTCCTCCACCAAAAGTTCAGCACAGTGATACAAACTCATTGAGCCGCCGTACAAAAACCTCTGACTGTAGAGAGACACGGCTCTCTGACTTTGACACAAACTCACCAAAACATTCACAGTGATGAAGTAAAAACTGAAACTGTTAAAAACTGCAAAAACTAAAATATAAACATGTCACTCTTACTAAATTGACAAATGTCTTCTAAATTGTCTGACTCAAAGTTTATTAAAGCAAAGCACGTATCAATAAAGAAACAACAACTTGACTACTGACAAAATGAAATAAAAATCACAGTGTTGAAATTTCAGTGAAATTTCAATGATAGTTTAATTGATAGTAAAGTTACTGGAATTTATAAAACAGAGGACATTCTGAAAGAAGTTTTATCTGCAACCAAGTCCATATAGAAAAGATTGTTAGCTGATCCAATCAATATAAAAAATAAAGATAACTGATAGATACCATAGATAGATTTCATCATCAGAGTAATCCAAGTCCCTGCTGGAGTCAGTCAGAGCATTTCCATAGAGAGCCACTTTGCATCAGCAGCACCATGCTCCAGTGCTCTGGTTGAGTTTATAGTCCTGAGAGTTGAACACTGGATGACTGACAGCTGTCCTTCATGACAACAGAAGCCACAGAAATCCTCCTCATCAAAAACATGACTTTGATCTGCGTCCTCATCTGGACTCTCCTCTGCTGCTGCTTCACAGGTAAAGTCCAGAGAATCAAACTCCTCTCCTCTATGAACATCCGTCCCTCTGAAATGAAGCCCACAAAACCATGACGCTGCTTTATGTTTTTGTCTCTGTATCCTCAGAGTCCAGAGGCCAGGTCACAGTGACTCAGCCTGGAGCAGTGAGCTCTGCTCTGGGAGGCTCCGTCTCCATCAGATGTAGGACCAGTCAGCGTGTAAATAATGGAATTGACTTAGCCTGGTACCAACAGAGAGATGGAGAAACTCCTAAACTCCTCATTTATCGTGCTAGCACTCGAGCATCAGGGATTCCAGATAGTTTTACAGGCAGTGGATCAAACTCTGACTTCACTCTGACCATCAGTGGAGTCCAGACTGAAGATGCAGCAGTTTACTACTGTCAGAGTTATCACTATATCAACAGTCAGAGTGTGTTCACACAGTGAAAACGCGTCGTACAAAAACCTGCTGCAGCTGGAAGCTACTGCAGAGACTGATACACTTCACTGAGGACACACACACACACATACACACACACACACGCAAATGAATTTACTTTGGTATTGTGGTGCATAATAAAAAAATATAGCAAGAGAATTTTTTGGTCAAGAAGCTCTTGATCAGTAAAATAACTACTTCTTGTGGTCAAATAGAAATTATTAATGAACAAAACCGGAAACACACTTCACATCAAGTGGATTTAACATTTTTCCACATTTGGTCAAATTAAATTTTCCAGCACGTCTCATTTCTATACATTTTACATCCCATGTTCATCAGTAATTTGCTAAATAATCAAGACGGACCCACCTGAGACTGTTAATGAGAAAAGTTTTAGTGCAGCCATCATTACTTACATGATCAAAAATTTCAATAAGTTTGGTATTGCAGCCAAACATCAAGCCAGTGCTGTTGAAGAAATTTTACAGATTCAGATGTGAAGACGTTTCGGAGACTGATGAAGACTTAACATAGCATGGTTTACTGAGCCCGGCCAAGGAGACACAGTACCAGCATACAACATGTGATCACGTCAAACGTCAACACCAAATCTCAAGTATAACATCTTTGGATCCCTTTTATGTTTCTGTCTTCCCTCCAGTGCCTGTAGGTTTTACTTTAAGGTCATCTTTAGCTGGTCTTAACCTAGAACAACAATCTGATGCTTACACTCTAATACTTAATATTGGAATCTCTTGCTATCCATGAGTTGTACCGCTAATGTGTAGAGACAGTAAGTTATTGTAAACATTCTTGTAAGTCTCAACCTTGCAAGATTCCCAGAGAGCACCAATATCTGCTAGCCTTCCGCCAAAACTATTGTCTCTAACTTATCAGTCTAACTGTTGTCTCCCTAAAAAAGGACAGTTACATGTGAGAAATAACTAAAGCTGGAAGGTCAGTGAAAACTTGTGAGGTCAGCTAATGACTCTAACCTTGACCTGTCTTACCTGTCCATGTTACGACACCTAAGAATATTCTTTCAACAAGAGCGACAACACTTGTAACAGCTGACAACAAATGTAACTGATGGTGGATTCCATGTTTTCTGGCTCCGCCCACATGGTCAAAACTTCTGGTTGGAGTTCTTTGAGGAATCTCACTAAGTCCTCAGCCTCAGCATCCGCTAATGATTAATCAATGCTTTTATTGATGAAATATTTTAATAGTAATGCCACTAATTGTTGTCAAAAATGACTTTAGAATATCCTCTCCATGTAAATATGTAGCGCAACGCTCCCAGCACCGAGGGGGAAACACCATGATTACAGCTCACTGACTCAGTGTGTTTGAATATGTCAGACACATATATACATATATGTCTACTGTAGATGAGTTGAAAATTGGATAAGTTAATATAAGTTAGTAGAGGCAACAGCATTTTCATATTCATTTGTTTAGTTTTTGAATTTGAATATTTATTTCTGTATAATATTTTTTTAATAAAGTAATTTAAATGTATTTTGCAATTCATGTGATTAAATTTGAAGTCACTCAGTTTAGTTTTTAATGAGTTTCTGTTTACAGGAAAATGCATGTTATATGTTTTAGAATCACACTGCAGATACTGAAACTATGATGATCAAGTGGGATTCAAACCCAGGCTGCTGCAGTGAGGACTCAACCTTGTTCATGTGGGCGACCTCTAGCAACTGTTACTTTCACTATAACAGAAATGAAAACAACAGCTTTGATGAACTGGTCTTTATTGTGTAGAAATAATCAAAATTACATCAAGTAAACAAACTTTATTCATGAAACGTGATTAAAGAGTGACTGAAGGAAAGAAAGAGACACAGAGAGAGTTACAGAATTCAGAGTCCCAGTGAGTCAGGTCAGGACTGGGGACACTGGTCTCTCCTCAGTGTCTCTGTGAGCGGAGCCTGGGAGCCCTGGGTGGCCTCACAGGTCACAGAGCCCACCTTCCTCCACTGGTCTGCAGGGAGCCTCAGGGTGCTGCTCCAGCTGTAGCGGCCGTCCTTCTCCAGCACCCCGGGGCTCCTGCTCTCCTCCCAGCTGATGCTGCTGCTGCCGTCCACCTTCCAGGCCAGACTCCAGTCTGAGGGGAAGCCCTTGTTGGCCAGGCACATGAGCGTGGCCTTCCCCTGCTGCAGCTCCTCACTGGAGGGGGGCAGCACCGTCAGGGTGGGACGGACATCACCTAGGAGACACCAATCAGCTTAGAGGACACCTTTACTGTGTGAGAGTTTCTGTCAGATGGTTTTTCTGCTCCACCAGTCACTCACTCACACATTGTTTCACTTCCCTTTAAGAAGCCTCTCATGCAAATCAGCACAGAGAGAATCATCATACAGGATGACCTGAAATATATCAAACTACACTGGAAATAAATAACAAACTTTCTTATCAAGGTCATCAAAAACTTTTAAAAAAGCAGAAATTAACTGAGAACCATCAAATGTTCTTCATCTGAATTTCAATCATTACCAAAGTGTTTCTTCACTTCCATTAACAGCTATAATGATGAGTTGAACCACTAGATACAGTTTAAACATCTTTACTGTTCAAGTGCAAATTCAGTCACACAGGTATCACTGCTCAGCTGTATCACTTCACTCACTGACAGATATACTGACCACTGTGTTAACTTAAAAAGTAGTGCCAGTTGTCCTTTCAATTTAATTGTGGAAATATTGTGTTCTTTTTCCAAATTCATAACAACAGGCAACATTTTTAAAACACCCATCTTTATCTTCACTTCAATTTTACATGAAGAAAGTGAATTGTATTTATTAACAACAACAGCCAATATTGTGGTGAACATTTTAAAATTACCTAATCTAAATACTTTTACATTAAGATTAAAGTTTTATATTTTCTCCACTTCAAGTTGATTACATTTCATTTTGTCAGAACTGTGAAGAACAGTTTAGTTTTAGAATTAAAACAAGATCTATTTATAAGCCTTAAACATTCAAAAGTTGAATTTAAAACAGGACTTGATAATATTGTATTTAGTATTTGAGCAGAAACTTACTTCCAACATCCAGTCTGGTTCCTCCACCAAAAGTCCACCACAGTGATACAAACTCATTGAGCCGCCGTACAAAAACCTCTGACTGTAGAGAGACACGGCTCTCTGACTTTGACACAAACAAACTCAGCAATAATAGTTTGTGTTTGTAACATTTTATCAGCTGACATGTGAAAATGTGACTGTTTTAATTTGATACGTTACTTTTAGGGCTGGGCATGTTAACGCATTATTATTACGTTAACGTATTAATTAATTAACGCCAAACAATTTTTTATCGCACATTGACGAAGTTTTTTTATTATTATTTTGAAAGTCCGTTGCTCTCTGGCTCTGAATACACACAGACCTACAGTCAAACCATGGGTCACAGGAGAGGTGGGATGTTGATCAGCCTGCAAATAACCCTCCCAAACAAGCAGAGAGGCTTCGGCAGGTTCTCTCAGGTGAACAGAAAGGGAGACAACGGCAGGCGTTCTATGGACAGTAACCATGGCAATGGCTTCTTTGCGCTACACAGCCGTAGCCTTTATAACTTCAATTAAAATTATACATAGGCTAACTTTACCTGATAGGCCTGCATTTAGTTTTGCAGAGATGATCTGCCATGTGAATTCCCTCCTGTTGATGTCCTGATAACTATTTAGATTCTGGAAACTCACAAACAGCGAGGATCAGTCTCTCTTCCAATGTTTGTGCTGTGTGTCACAGACAAAAAGTTCAAGACAATTCAACTTTGCTACTGAACACAGACTGTTTCTGCTGCTCCCTGATAAAAGAAAAATGTTTCTGCTGATACCTGCTCAGAAAAAAATTCCTAGAAAACTGGACTCTACTGGTAACTTGTTTTAACAAGCTAGATAAAAGTTCATTCCCTGGCAGTGGCAAATAGCTTTGGTTTAATATTTGATTTGATTACATTAATGTTTAAGTTGAGATTTAGAAGAAATATTTTATTGCTACTGTGTAAAGGGAATACTGCTGGGAAAAAGCTGTTTACAAACCACATGTTATTGCATTTTTGTGTATGTAGCAGTACATTTAAATCAAGCAATACACTACTTTAGAATTCTTGATTCAATTTTGTGCGTAAGAATGTGATTAAAGATGATTAATCGCAAAAAAAATGTAATCGTTGCCCAGCACTACTTAATTTTAAATTAAATTTACATTTTTTTCTCTAACAATTAAATGAAATAACTTAAATATTTAAATAAAATATGTCTAGAAGCATAAAATCAAAATCATATAAAAGAGTTTAAAAAAAAAAAATCTTATCAATACTCTGAGTGATTGATCCATTAATAAAGAGCATCATCAGAGTAATGCAAGTCCCTGCTGGAGTCAGTCAGAGCATTTCCATATGCCACTTTGCATCAGCAGCACCATGCTCCAGTGCTCTGGGAGAGTTTATAGTCCTGAGAGTTGAACACTGGATGACTGACAGCTGTCCTTCATGACAACAGAAGCCACAGAAATCCTCCTCATCAAAAACATGACTTTGATCTGTGTCCTCATCTGGACTCTCCTCTGCTGCTGCTTCACAGGTAAAGTCCAGAGAATCAAACTCCTCTCCTCTATGAACATCCGTCCCTCTGAAATGAAGCCCACAAAACCATGACGCTGCTTTATGTTTTTGTCTCTGTATCCTCAGAGTCCAGAGGCCAGGTCACAGTGACTCAGCCTGGAGCAGTGAGCTCTGCTCTGGGAGGCTCCGTCTCCATCAGATGTAGGACCAGTCAGAATGTTTATAATGGGAACTATTTAGCCTGGTACCAACAGAGAGCTGGAGAAACTCCTAAACTCCTCATTTACGATGCTAGCACTCGAGCATCAGGAATTCCAGGTCGTTTTACAGGCAGTGGATCAAACTCTGACTTCACTCTGACCATCAGTGGAGTCCAGACTGAAGATGCAGCAGTTTACTACTGTCAGAGTCTCCATTACATCAACAGTCAGTGGTTGTTCACACAGTGAAAAAGCGTCGTACAAAAACCTCCCTCAGTCAGACTGAACAGAAACTGAACTGACTGCTGCAGCTGGAAGCTACTGCAGAGACTGATACACTTCACTGAGGACACACACACACACACACACACACACACACACACACACACATACACATGCACACACACACACATACACATGCACACACACACAACACAAACACACACATACACATGCACACACACACACACACACACACACACACACACACACACACACACACACACATTTTATGCTTTGATTAAGCCATCACATTTCATCATTAATCAAATTATCAATCCAGAACATTTAAGCAGATCACACTTCATCATGCGTGTACAGTTTGTAAGGGTAAAGAAAGTGACTTCTCTTCCAGATAAAATGCCCGCTGACTGCTGATATGCAACAGTACTTTGCCAACTGTTTGGCCTTTTTTTTATTTAGCAAAAAATGCATTATAAATTGACAAACTGAGAATGTGCATTCACTTTGGCACACTTGATTTGAAGTGTTAGTGGTTTCAGAAATAGTGATTCAAGAGTGACCGTTAACTCATTCAGCAAAAAACTGTAACACAATTCTGACTTCCTCACCAATTTATTTAAATTCCATCACACTCACAAAGTTGTTTCATGCTCAACAGATTTCCACAAAATAATCACGTCACACAAGCCATTTTTTCCAAAACTCTTTTGCAAAATTAAAAACTTCATTCAAATTCTACACTTATTCATAAAATCTCAATTTTCTCACAGTTTGGCACAAACACATTTCATAAACACTCACTTTGTTTGAACCAGTTACAGACTGAAATGACTAAATCACTTTTAACATCCCTCCTTTTGTAATTAGTTTAGGGTTAAATTTTTAGATAAATTGCTAAATATTTATTTCTTTAAACATTTCATCTATTTTTAAAAAAAATATTTCTTTATAAATGTATTTCTCTCAAAAATGTCCTCAACAAAGATGGACAGCAGCAGAGGTTAATGAGGGAGGAAAAAAAGAGGGAAGAGATAGATGAAGAAGAGCAGTCAATGATGCTTCCAAACTTAAGACAAATATATTGTTTTGTCAATACTTTTCAAAACAGACAACTCTGTCTCCTAGAAAGTAAGTTCATACACTGCTATTTTGTTCTTTTTCTGTTTTAATGAGAAATAAAATCACTGCCTGTATTTTGTTCACAGGGTTCTAAGTTTTTGTTATTAATTCATTCACTAAGATTATTAGTTTAGTCAATGAAACTTTAGACAGCAGTCTAAGTGTTCTTCCAATTTTTTGAGAGTTCACTTTGCTGAATATCTTTTTCTGTCCCAACACTCTCAAACCAAAAGATAAAATACAGAGAAAAAAGGTAAATATTCACAACTGTGACTGTATAGGAATTTTCTTTGGCATTTTTGCTTTGTAAAATGACTTAAACAATTAATTGATTGTCAGTTGTTAGATAGGTGCCTAATTGTTTCAGCTGTAGTGTAGGAAGGGCTCCATTTCTTGATGACACAGGCAGGTGATCAGGATGGATGGTTGGTGTACAAAGCTGACACCAGAAATGTGGGTTCACATCCTGACTGAAACATTAAAAAGGTTAGGGAAAGATTGTACGCGTTAATAAAGTTAACATATCTTGTCTCACTCTTAACATATTGAATGTTATAATTAGTAATATTGTAGATATTTAGTCATTAACCAAATTACTGGACAAATTTAAATGATGGAAAGTCAGAGGATCATCAAAGTCATTACAGTTCATCCTGAGGGGGACATGAATGTGTGAACCACATTTCAAGGTGATCCATCAAAACGTTGTAGAAACATTTCACTGAAATAATAAATGTGAACCTCATGGGGAGCTCCACTGTAATTACAATACATTATCTAGGAACCTGAAAGTCTGTACTAAATTAGAGATACAACAGCCTTCATAACAGAATAAGAAAACTTTGACCTTGCTGGTGGCGGAGGAGGAAAAGTCATCAACCCAAGTCAGTAGGATTTTTCCTCTGGGCACCTCACATTTCTGTACTGACTTTCACTACAATCCATCATATTTCAATCTGGACCTAAGTAGTAGACTGACCAGCTGAATAACAAACCAACACTGCCATTAACAGAGCCATGGGAAGCATAAAAAGAAAATATTGTAGAGCACATTTCTCATCAGACTTAGATCTGTCCTGCCACTGCCCTTTCTGGATAAATCATTCTGCACAGCACGTTAGGAAAAAATCTGTATAAGTGACTTGAAAAACGTATGTAGTAAAACAACAATTCCACAAGAGAGCAGCACTGGATTACACGTCTATAGACAAGACTACACATGGGAATATGACAAAAACAAAACATTGTTGTAGTTCTGAGTCTGTGATAATTGTGTTTTGATGGGTAGCTTGTGTCAAACAATGTAAGACATTAAAGTAGCCTACAGAAATGATGAAAATCTGACTCTGAGTCAAAGTCACCTTTAAGGGATTTAATGTATCTCCTCTTTTCACTGCAACATATCTCAGCAGTTATAGTTGTAACAATAAATGTGAACACAATGGAATTGACAGCTTCTCCTCAGTGTTGTGGGATGACTCGACTCACTGAAAAGAGACATAATAAAATTTATATGAGGTAACCTAAACTCCATCCTGTTGGTTTCAGCAGAGGAGGCTGCTAGTTCTGATTGGACGAAACTACTTTCACTTCCGTCTGTGAACTCAATAACCATGGAAACCAACTGCTGAACCATGACAACAGATGGTTTTCAGTACTAAAGGTAAAAAGTTAAACCAGGCACAGTTTTACTCTAATGTATGTTCTTTATTCTTAAATGAAATATTTCACACATGATGAAGAGTCTAATGCTTTTATTGTTTTAACTGTCTTAAATGTGACATCTACAACATCCGTTTACGTAAAACTGGACTGAAAATACTTAAAGATTCTTTTGCACCCTGCTAATTCTCTTTTACCCCTCTACCATCAGGCAGAAGGCTAAGAAACATCAGATCTAGAACCACCCCTTTTCAAATAGCACTTACCCGCAGGCTGTGAGGTCCCTCCATTCACACCTACAATCCTTATCTGCTCTGCCTGTACAACTACGTCCTTCTCCTCAGTGTCACTAAATGTATTAGCACTTTGTCTGATTTATTTATTTGATTATCTATTATATTTATTCATTGGTAGCAACCCAAGTATTTGTTATGTTTTATGCTATATGTTATGTATGATGATGTGCTGCCATTTTTGTCCAATATTGTCTTGTATTGTCCTGAATGAGCCACATCACTAAAATGAATTCGGGCTGACTTAGCGCCGTTTTGGCAAATAAAGACTTGAACTTGAAATATTTCTTGTCAGAAACAAAACCTCCTACATGATGATACTGTTTTTGTCCTCGTCATGTAGGCAGGAATCATCAATGAAACATTCAAATGACAGAAAAAAACTGTCTCCCAAATTCATTGGTCCATATGTGGTGGAAAGGGTCATCAGCCCTTCTGTCGTCCGCCTCAAGCTTCCCCGCCCCTCAGAGTCCACCCATCATTCCATGTGTCTCGTGTGAAGCCGGTCCTTCTCAGCCCCTTGCTCTCTGAGATCCTCCGCGTCAGCATCCCCCCAAACACTTAACACTGCTTTACTTGATTACAGACACTTTAACATGTAAACTGTGCATTTATAATAGCACCACTAATTACTGTAAAAATAGATCAAACTGGACAAAACATACTGTCACAAATCACTGGATCAGTTTACTACCAGACTTTTCAATATCCTTTCCATGTAAATATGTAGGGTAACATTCTCAGCATGAGGAGGAAACACTATTATATGGTACAGTTCACATTCATGGGATTCAAACTGAAGTCACAAAGTTTAGTTTTCAATGAGCTTGTGTTTGTAGGAAAACACGTTAGAATATGTTTTAGAATCACACCGCAGATACTGAAACTATGATGTTCAGACGGGATTCAAACCCAGGCTATTCATGGGGCGACCTCTATAAACTGTTACTTTCACTATAACAAAAATGAAAACAACTATTTAGATGAACTGGTCTTTATGGTGTAGAAACAACAAAAATTACATCACTTTATCCATGAAACATCTAATTAAAGAGTGACTGAAGGAAAGAAAGAGAAACAGACACTGAGAGTGTTACAGAGTTCAGAGAGCAGTAGCTGAGTAAAACCAGTAGCTGAGCATATACTGATAAACTAATTGATCAATTGAAAAACAGCATCATCAGAGTAATCCAAGTCCTTGCTGCAGTCAGAGCATTTCCATAGAGAGCCACTTTGCATCAGCAGCACCATGCTCCAGTGCTCTGGGAGAGTTTATAGTCCTGAGAGTTGAACACTGGATGACTGACAGCTGTCCTTCATGACAACAGAAGCCACAGAAATCCTCCTCATCAAAAAACATGACTTTGATCTACGTCCTCATCTGGACTCTCCTCTGCTGCTGCTTCACAGGTAAAGTCCAGAGAATCAAACTCCTCTCCTCTATGAACATCCGTCCCTCTGAAATGAAGCCCACAAAACCATGACGCTGCTTTATGTTTTTGTCTCTGTATCCTCAGAGTCCAGAGGCCAGGTCACAGTGACTCAGCCTGGAGCAGTGAGCTCTGCTCTGGGAGGCTCCGTCTCCATCAAATGTAGGACCAGTCAGAATGTTTACTATGGCAGCCCAAACCACTATTTAGCCTGGTACCAACAGAGAGATGGAGAAACTCCTAAACTCCTCATTTACTTTGCTAGCACTCGAGCATCAGGGATTCCAGGTCGTTTTACAGGCAGTGGATCAAACTCTGACTTCACTCTGACCATCAGTGGAGTCCAGACTGAAGATGCAGCAGTTTACTACTGTCAGAGTCTCCATTACATCAACAGTCAGTGGTTGTTCACACAGTGAAAAGCGTCGTACAAAACCTCCCTCAGTCAGACTGAACAGAAACTGAACTGACTGCTGCAGCTGGAAGCTACTGCAGAGACTGATACACTTCACTGAGGACACACACACACACACACACACAATGTGATCTACGAGGTTGAAGATTTCGCAACTTTTGCTTTAACCACAAATTAACATGTAGCAAAATAAGCTCAATTACAAAAAAATATGAAATCAAATTACTTTCTCCATCACAGCTTCTCACCATCCATTGAGATCTTTTATAATCCCACTGTCTTTTCTGATTTCCAAAATAATTCATAGTAGCCAGCCTGGGAAAGACCTTTTACCTCAGCCTCATACTGAATTAAAGCAATTACAACTATGTACATTTCATCCACCATATCAAGACACAGATTATTATCAGAAAATTCAGAATCAGAGACTACCCAAAAAAAAACAGTACATCTCTAAATGCACAAAATAGTATTTTAAATATATAAATCCATGTCATCTATTGAAAAGCCAAATATCAACTCAAGTCATAACAATGCAAAAGAAATAAGAAACCTTCTTGACATAACTATTTCTACATGTGTATGATGTAACTCCATCTGCATATAAAACTCCAACAATACACTGAGACTAAATTTTTATTCTTAAGCTTCGAAATGGCAAAACAAACTCACCACAACTTCCATCCACTAACTGTTGTGGAGCTTTCAATCACATTCCATGATCTTCTTCAGTAGATGGTTCCACCCAGTTTTCATTGAAATGTAGACTTCCAAATTCTTCTTCCTCTGAGCATTTTTAGGACTTCATGTCCATTTTGGTTTCAAAGTTAAAATGATCCATGACAGCTGGGTGAACTCCACCTGCTGAGTAAGATCATGTCAGAAAAACAGTAATGTAGGTGATGATGACTTCTGGTTCGAATTTCTTGAGGAAGCTCTCTGAGCTCTTCGGCCTCAGCATCCTCTCAAACACCCAACATTACTTTACTTGAAGAAATTTCCATATTACAGACACCTAGAGATGTCAAACCTACACTGATATAAAAGATTCAGTGTGTAAGATTTAGTGGCATCTAGTGGTGAGGCTTGTGAATCACAACACTCTGTCCACTCTACTACTGCCCCCTGACCTTTCAGAGAGCGTAGGACAGCTACGGTGGCTGACAACAGCACAAAAGGTGTCTCTTCTGAGACAGCAGAGAGTGGCCAGTCAAGAAATTAGGTTTATTTGGAAATATTTAATATGAAAATATATTTGCTTAATCATTCAGTATGAATGTTATTGAGACTTTACCACTGACAGACAACATGGAAAATGTAAGCCACAAATGTGAAACACTATCACTGTTTCTGCACCTAAGTCCATTATAAACCACATATTACACAAAGTTTATCTAAATATTGACAAGGGAAACTCGTTCATTCTCTCTGTGATTATGGACCCTCGCCAAAACTGCCTACCAACAATAATATCTGGCCAACTGCCTGATTATAAATAATTATAATTTATATCAAAATATAAGTGAATACTATTATTATATTATATCTGCTTAAAAATAGATCTTAGTCATGACAGCAACGGCTACTCACATATTCACTTCCTCTTTAGTGGTTTTGCCTAAAAAATAAAAGCGCAAGAAGCTTGTTTACTGTAATCTTCTATTTGAAGTTGAACTGAGCTTTTATTTATTTCACAGTGAAACAAACTCATTCAGCCACCATACAAAAACCTCTCACTGTAGAGAGACACGGCTCTCTGACTTTGACACAAACAAACTCAGCAAAAATAGTTTCTGTTTGTAACATTTTAGCAGCTGACATGTGAAGTGACCATTGCAAAAATTTCAGACTGCATGTGTTCATTTGACATATTAATGTTAATTTCAATTAATATATTATTTTTCTCTGGTAATTAATGCAGAAGACATTTTACACAACAAACTATGCCTATAAACATCAAACAAAAATCATGTAAAATATATTTTTTTAAATGACTTATCAATACTCTCATGTATTGATTGATCCATTGATAAACAGCATCATCAGAGTGATCCAAGTCCCTGCTGGAGTCAGTCAGAGCATTTCCATAGAGAGCCACTTTGCATCAGCAGCACCATGCTCCAGTGCTCTGGGAGAGTTTATAGTCCTGAGAGTTGAACACTGGATGACTGACAGCTGTCCTTCATGACAACAGAAGCCACAGAAATCCTCCTCATCAAAAACATGACTTTGATCTGCGTCCTCATCTGGACTCTCCTCTGCTGCTGCTTCACAGGTAAAGTCCAGAGAATCAAACTCCTCTCCTCTATGAACATCCGTCCCTCTGAAATGAAGCCCGCAAAACCATGACGCTGCTTTATGTTTTTGTCTCTGTATCCTCAGAGTCCAGAGGCCAGGTCACAGTGACTCAGCCTGGAGCAGTGAGCTCTGCTCTGGGAGGCTCCGTCTCCATCAAATGTAGGACCAGTCAGGATGTTCGTGTTTGGAGCAACTACCACCTTTTAGCCTGGTACCAACAGAGAGATGGAGAAACTCATAAACTCCTCATTTACTTTGCTAGCACTCGAGCATCAGGGATTCCAGGTCGTTTTACAGGCAGTGGATCAAACTCTGACTTCACTCTGACCATCAGTGGAGTCCAGGCTGAAGATGCAGCAATTTATTACTGTATGAGTGATCACTACATAAACAGTCAGTGGTTGCTCACACAGTGAAAAAGCGTCGTACAAAAACCTCCCTCAGTCAGACTGAACAGAAACTGAACTGACTGCTGCAGCTGGAAGCTACTGCAGAGACTGATACACTTCACTGAGGACACACACACACACACACAACACACACACACACATACACATGCACACACACACAACACAAACACACACATACACATGCACACACACACACACACACACACACACACACACACACACACACACACACACACACACACACACACACACAATTTAATTCAATTCAATTCAATTTTGCTTTATTGGCATGACTGTTGAACAATATTGCCAAAGCATCATACATACAACATAACAATCATCCCAATACATATAAAATATCAATCACCCCCATACATTTCCCACACTCTTAATTCATCAAAAGTTAATTCTCTATTCAGATAATTAAATAAAATATTATCCATCCATCATCGCTTTAATTGCTGAAATCTCCATATCACAAACTCTCAAACATGTTAAATCCAACTTATTAATGTCAATAACCATTGTTAAAAAAGACCAGATTACCAAATTGGAAAATATCTGTGTAAATATGTAAACATGTAGGATAGTGATCTCAGCACTGATGGGGAAGCAACATTTTTATTAAGACACAGAGGGAGTGCAGACTGAGAACAGTACCAGAGTAAAATCAGTAGCAGAGTTCCCGTCAGTAGGAAAGTCGGCTCATTTTGGAATATTTCTGATGGAACCAGGCTTCTTTTTGCAGTGGTTTTGCCCCCTGCATGCTGTTGGAAAGATTGTAGACTTGATCTGCACTGGATTTCTCTTCCTGAAGGTTCAGGAAGTGTTTTTGTCTTTGAAACTGAATCTTGTGGAGTAAAATTGAATTGAGAGAACGGGAAACGAAAGAACATAAAGAGTTGAATTTTTAGTGAGGCTCAAATACAGTTTGAGTTGCAACTGAATTTAGTTTCATATTATTACATTCAGTTTCAAGTTTCTTAGAATTCAGTTTCACACTAATAAATTCATGCTATTCAGATTCAGTTTTCTTAATGCAAATTTTCAAGTTGAGCAATTCAAATTCAGATCCAAAGTATTCAAATTCAGATTCTACTGACACAAATTTCAGGCCATATCCACCTTCCAGGCCAGAGAGAGAGATATTTTTCAGAGTTTGGATGAATCTGAAGGTGCAACAACACACATTAAAAATTCAGCAGATTACAAACAAGAGTTGAAGACCTAAAAGGAAATTAAGTGTTTCTTTCGTGGAGCCCAATAACCATGGTAACAGACATGCATCACTGCTGAACCATGACAACAGACAGGTTTCAGTACTAAAGATAAAAAGTTAAAACCGACATTTTGTTCTTTTGGCGCATTCATGTTTAATAACAAAACTACAAACATATCTGAAGTTTAAAGTAAAAAGAGATAAATTATTTAGTATGAAAAATGTCTGGACTATACAGCTCTACAGTCTCTGATTGTCTCATTGAGTCGTCCCTATATGAAATGTGAAAACAAGGCTAATTTCCAGAATTCATGTTTTCATTTGAGTTATTAATTTCAAAACAAGTGTTTATTTTTGTTTTTAGTAATCAATTAATTAAGACAAATGGCCGTTTGAAACAAAATATGTCTGGTAGCATGAAACTAAAATCATGAAAGTAGGTTTTAAAAGATTTCTAATTAATACTCTGATAAATTGATTGATGCATCAATAAACAGCATCCTCAGAGTAATCCAAGTCCCTGTTGGAGTCAGTCAGAGCATTTCCATAGAGAGCCACTTTGCATCAGCAGCACCATGCTCCAGTGCTCTGGGAGAGTTTATAGTCCTGAGAGTTGAACACTGGATGACTGACAGCTGTCCTTCATGACAACAGAAGCCACAGAAATCCTCCTCATCAAAAACATGACTTTGATCTGCGTCCTCATCTGGACTCTCCTCTGCTGCTGCTTCACAGGTAAAGTCCAGAGAATCAAACTCCTCTCCTCTATGAACATCCGTCCCTCTGAAATGAAGCCCACAAAACCATGACGCTGCTTTATGTTTTTGTCTCTGTATCCTCAGAGTCCAGAGGCCAGGTCACAGTGACTCAGCCTGGAGCAGTGAGCTCTGCTCTGGGAGGCTCCGTCTCCATCACATGTAGGACCAGTCAGGATGTTTACTATAGCAGCCCATACCACTTTTTAGCCTGGTACCAACAGAGAGATGGTGAAACACCTAAACTACTCATTTACCTTGCTAACAATCGAGAATCAGGGATTCCAGGTCGTTTCACAGGCAGTGGATCAAACTCTGACTTCACTCTGACCATCAGTGGAGTCCAGACTGAAGATGCAGCAGTTTACTACTGTCAGAGTTATCATGAAATCAACAGTCAGGATGTGTTCACACAGTGAAAAAGCGTCGTACAAAAACCTCCCTCAGTCAGACTGAACAGAAACTGAACTGACTGCTGCAGCTGGAAGCTACTGCAGAGACTGATACACTTCACTGAGGACACACACACACACACACACACACACACACACACACACACATACACACACATAAATTTCCTTTGGTATTGTGGTGCATAATAAATTTTTGGTTGATCCAGAAACTCTTGATCATTAAAAAGTTTCCGACACTTAACATCCTTAAGTACTGCTTGGGTGAAATAGAAATTGTCAGTGAAGAAAACAGGAAACAGACTTCAAATGAAGAGGATTTAACAGTTGAGATTTTGTCAAATTACGTTTTCCAGCACGTCTCTATACATTTATATCACATGTTCATCAGTGATTTGCGAAATAATCAAGAGGAACCAACCTGAAACTGTTAATGAGAAAAGTGTTTGTCATGACCTTTGACCTCAGCTTCATACAAGAACAGAGTTACTTCAACTGTTTCCAAATACAAGAAAATATGACACAAACCAGCATCAGAAAACTTTATAATGAAAATGGCCCGAACAAAACCTATACATTTGTCAGGAGTTTGTGTGTGTTGTTCAAGGCAGAGCAGGTTGAGGACCCAAATGCAGGACACACAAGGCCGACTGGTGTAGTTCAATAATTTATTCAACAAAAGGCAAAGGCAACAAAAAGTGAGCACACTTACTGGTGGAGTGGCTGAATAACAAAGTCAAAAAAGGGTAATCCAAAATCAAACAGAAACAGGTGAAAATCCTAAACCAAGAGTCCAAAGTCCAAAACGAAAATCCAAAACATGACAGAACAGGGAAGGCAGAGAACACAGGGTATCCACAAACGGTGAGTAATAGAAGGCACGTAAGCACAAGAACAATGATCCGACCAAGACAAGACAGAAACACCAGGAATATATACAGGGACTAATGAGCAGGACGGAAGCAACACAGGTGACAGGAATCATGGTAGACGAGGCAGGCAGAGAGACAGCAGGGAAAACAGAGAGAGGCAGACAGAGGCAACAGGAGGCAACAGAGAGGCAGGCAGGCAGAGACAGCAAAGGGGAAACAGACGGAGCACTTGACAGGCCGACATGGGGCAGAACCCAACAAAATACCAGACAAGGATCTAACTTCAGACAGTAACAGAAAGCCATGTAAACAGACAAACACTGACCAATTATAACACAGGGAACATAACAGACAAAACCTAAGCGAGAACACAGAACTAGGACACAGAGCACCGAGCAGACTAAACTCAAAAATGCAGAGAAAGAGCTAGAAGCAAATATAACGACATGAACTAAAGCACAGAACTGGGAACAAAGATTCCAAGAAGACAGACAGAGACGGACATGAGAGCAACACAAAACACTACAGACTATATAACAGATGCTGGACACAGGACAGAACCCAAAACACCATTACAGACACTAAACAGATTACAAATAACATGACTGACTGAAACTAAATGAACAAGGCAGAACAGACACGCCCACAGTGTGACATTTCTCCAATCACACAATTTCTTTGATTGAAACCAACATTTGCAAGAATTGCTTTCTTTGCAATTTGACGCCCACAGTTTACTCACTATCCGTGAGTTGTACTCTAATCTGAGGAGCCAGTGAGTTCTTGTAAACATTTTTTTTTAAGACTCAACCTTGTAAGATTCAAATAGACCTGGGAATCTTGGAACCTTATGTTGTAACAAACTTGAGCGTTAAAATGGATTGTGATTTTAAAATGGAGAAGAAGATCAATTCTGTTGTGAAAGCCAGTTTCTTTCAACTTAGGTTTCTTACCTAAGTTAATGCCCTTTTTTATCCTTCACAGACTTTGAGAAGGTTATACTTGCATTTATCACAACACGCCTTGATTAATGTTTTTCTAAGTAGGCGTTAGCCAGGCCTCCCTGTCTCGACTGCAACTAGTTCAAAATGCAGCTGCTCGTCTCCTTACTGGAACTCGTAAGTGAGATCATGAAACCCCTGTTCTTGCCTTGTTGTAAATTCCCGATGATTACTGTATTTGTAGTGCAGGATTTGTTCTTGTTCAGTGCTGTATTTAGTGTTTTACATCAGGCACCTTGTCGGGCAGCTAAGGGGTCCTTATAATATTGAGCCATTCACGCATTCTCGTTCCTTTCACATTGATGCTGTCTGCGTTTGTGATGAAGGTGGGTGGTAACGATCTGTGAATCATCGCTAATTAGTTCCTTTGATATGCAAATGAAGCGGTGAATTTCGACGCTAATATAACATAACGTTACGGACGTAGCAGTGTTTATTTGTGTTTATTGTTAACATGTTTAATGTGCCAACTGACATGGTAATAAGCTAAGCTAGGTTCGAGTTAACATGTACTCACTAAGCTAGTATTCTCATGTATATTGTGTTTTGTTTATTTCAGATACCAGTACAGAAAGAGAGTCAATCAGACAAATGTAAAGTCTCAGACAGAACAGCCAATAGAGATAATATCTAACGAATCTGTAAACAGCAAACCAGAAACACAGAGCCGTATTCAATTTGGAGTTGTGCTTCACCAATTAAAGCCAAGTTGACTGTCCTACTGTGTCCGGACTCGCTCTCTAATCGGAGTGTCTGTGTGGATGAGGTGTTCCAGCGGATTCTTCTAATTCAACATACAGTCCTAGCTCTCCGCAACATGCCTCCCACACTTCAGTTAATTTTAGGATTGATTTTAAGCTTCTATTGATTGTTTTTAAAGCCCTTCATGGACTAGCTCCAGCCTGTATCACTGATCTATTCAAGCCACGTGCTCCTTCAAGATCATTAAGGTCTGCAAACCAGTCACAGAGGGGATCAAGCTTTCTCAGTCGCATGCCCGAAGTCTATGGAATGAATGGCCTCTTCATGTCAGACTGGCCCCCAGCCTTCCAGTTTTTAAATTGCGACTTAAAATTTTTATTCTTTGGCTTTTAATCCGGCATGAGAGCTGTATGTTGTATTAGTTTGGTGTTGTATTTTGTCCATTTACTGTTTCAAGAACAAGAACAGTTACATGTAAGAAATAACTAAAGCCGTGAGGTCAGTGAATACACACACACACACACACACACACACACACACACACAACACACACACACTCACTTTTCATCACATAGATTTAACATTTAACCACTCATGAGCATGTATCAAAACAAAAGTATTTTTGGCAATAATGAAATACTTTCTCCATCTCAGCTTCTCAACAAAGTGAGAAAGGTAATGAGAAAAGTCTTGGTCATGACCTTTGACCTTAGCCTTATACTGGATTACATATATTTCAACTATATCAACACAACTATATGCAACATTTTGAAATACTCATCGTAATCGTCACTTCAATTTCACTTGTAGAAATATTGTGGTGAACATTTTAAACTAATATAATTATAACAAGATCTATTTATCTCTCTGAAACTTTCAAAAGCAGAATTTGAAGCAGTACTTGAGAATACTGTATTATATGAGCAGAAAATTACTTCCAAAATCCAGTCTGGTTCCTCCACCAAAAGTTCAGCACAGTGATACAAACTCATTGAGCCGCCGTACATAATCCTTCTGACTGTAGAGAGACACGGCTCTCTGACTTTGGACACAAACTCACCAAAACATTCACAGTGATGAAGTAAAAACTGAAACTGTTAAAAACTCGCTAAACTAAAATATAAACATGTCACTCTTACTGAATTGACAAATGTCTTCTAAATCGTCTGGCTCAAAGTTTATTCGTCCGAGCCTCGGTATCGAGTCGGTAATCTAGTTGGGTTTTATAGCTGGATTCCGGTCCAGAAACAGCGGCGATTCGGGTTCGGATTGATCGTTCGGAGCGCCGCCATCTTGCCGGCGACCTACGGAAGCCGTTGGGTTCATTTCAGTTTTGGCGCGAATTCAAATTCTCTCATAGAAGAAGAGCGTGTTCGGTAGAGGCGGACTTTGTCGGTCTCTGCTGGCGAACCGTAGTTGGTACAACCTCATGCAATAGCTTATTTTTTTCGTCTGGCCCTGAGGAACACAGGGCCACCAGAACCAGCCCTGTAGGATGTTCTGTTCTCAAGTTATGGGCCTTTAAAGCATGGGAAGGATTTTGCCCATCTGTAATGACTGGTTTTCTCAACATTTCAATGTTTTGGAAGCTTTATTTTACTTGGAATGTGGTTGTATGAAGAGAAATAGTGTTTTAAAGATAACTCCCAATAAAAGTGAACATATTAACAGAAAATATTTCAAAAATATGGACATTCGCAGGTATATTTTTTTAAAAATTGTGTAATAACTGGTGTATATTAGTTTCTTTTCATCAATTTTAGAGTTGCAGTTGTGTTCCAGGTGTATTAAAAGATATCCAGGTGCTTTATAATCTATCTTATGATGGTTTTGATGGTTTATTGCATTAAAATATAGCTTTTTTTACCAGGCGAGAATGAAAATATCATATTTTTTCTGTTTTAATCTCCATGTAGTTTGTAATGGTAAAATAAATATGTTAATATACAATGGATTTATATTCCTTTGCTTCTGACATTTCAAAGGACACCAGAATTATGCATCTAGGCCTAATGGTTGAGGAGATATTACTGATTTATTTTGGATATGTTATTTTAGGCGTTTTTCCTAAAAATAGGTTCTAGGGGTCAAGTGGCACAGCACGTATCAATAAAGAAACAACAACTTGACTACTGACAAAATGAAATAAAAATCACAGTGTTGAAATTTCAGTGAAATTTCAATGATAGTTTAATTGATAGTGAATTTATAAAACAGAGGACATTCTGAAAGAAGTTTTATCTGCAACCAAGTCTATATAGAAAAAGATTGTTAGCTGATCCAATCAATATAAAAAATAAAGATAACTGATAGATACCATAGATGGATTACTCTGATGATGAAATCTAAGTCCCTGCTGGAGTCAGTCAGAGCATTTCCATAGAGAGCCACTTTGCATCAGCAGCACCATGCTCCAGTGCTCTGGGAGAGTTTATAGTCCTGAGAGTTGAACACTGGATGACTGACAGCTGTCCTTCATGACAACAGAAGCCACAGAAATCCTCCTCATCAAAAAGCATGACTTTGATCTAGCGTCCTCATCTGGACTCTCCTCTGCTGCTGCTTCACAGGTAAAGTCCAGAGAATCAAACTCCTCTCCTCTATGAACATCCGTCCCTCTGAAATGAAGCCCACAAAACCATGACGCTGCTTTATGTTTTTGTCTCTGTATCCTCAGAGTCCAGAGGCCAGGTCACAGTGACTCAGCCTGGAGCAGTGAGCTCTGCTCTGGGAGGCTCCGTCTCCATCAAATGTAGGACCAGTCAGAATGTAGAATATGGGTACCGTTTAGCCTGGTACCAACAGAGAGAATTGGAAAAGCCTTAGTTATGATTTTTGACCTCAGCTTCATACTAGATCACAGCTACTTCAACTATTTCCAGATAAAAGGAAATATGGCGATGTAGATCAGCATTAAAAACTTTCTAAGCAACAATGCACGAAACAAAACCTGTACATCTCTCAAATCATATTTATTTTCATTTTAAAACAACATTTTACAAGAATTGCATTTTTTGCAATTTGGTGACCCCAGTTTATAAGTACTATACACTTACACACCACTGGTATAAATACTGACTGCTGTACACCTGCATTACTTACATGATTAAAAAATTTTGACAACTTTGCTTTTACAGCCACTCATCAAGCAAGGGGAAAACAGAAGACATAACAAGCCAGAAATATATCACTGACTAGTCCAACAGCAATAAGGCCAGCTCAACGCCTGTCTGAAATCCTTTTAGCTCTCTTACTCTTACTTCACGTCAACAACTAAAAGTCAGTCTGAGATTCAAAGTTCATTTTTGACTATCCACTAACTTTTGTGGATCTTTTAATCACATCACATGATCTTCCTCAGCAGATGGAGTTGCCGAGTTGTCATTAAAATGGCAATTTTCAAACTCCTATTCCTCTGAGCATTTTTCTGGCTTGATGTCCACATTGTTAATGATTTGGTGGGATCTGAATCCATGCCACTGCCGTAAGACCTCACTTTGTCCATGGGGCACATGTTCTACCAACTGAGCTAACCACACCCCTGATCTGTTACTTTAACAGTAAGATAAATGAAAACAACTTATGTGATGAAATGGTCTTTATTGTGTAGAAATAATCAAAATCAAGTGATTGATGAAGTAAACAAGCTTTATCCATGAAACATGTGATTAGAGAGTGACTGAGGGAAATAAAGATACACAGACATAAAGAGAGTTACAGAGTTCAGAGAGCAGAAGCTGAGTAAAGGCAGTGGTAAAAAGAAAAATCTTAAATATTTAATTAAAAGCAATGGTAAAAGGAAACGTCTTCAGTCTTAATTTAAAATAACTGATAGTTTCAGCAGACCTGCAGTTATCTGGGAGTTTGTTCCAGATATACGGAGCATAATAACTGAATGCTGCTTCTCCTTGTTTAGTTTTGACTCTGGGGACAGAAAGCAAACCTGCCCCAGACGACCTGAGAGGTCTGGATGGTTCATAATAAAGCAGAAGATCAGAAATATATTTTGGCCCTAAACCATTTAGTGCTTTATAAACTAACAGCAGGATTTTGAAATCAATTCTTTGACATACAGGAAGCCAATGTAAAGACCTCAGAACTGGAGTAATGTGATCCATGACTGTGTCCTACCAAGAACAGGGGTTGAAGAGACGCTCTGCCTGTATGATAATGCAGGCCAGCCAGTCGCAGAACTAGACCTTTTTACCTTTCCCTGTTACATCAATTAAGGCACTCAAGAATATTCTTTAACAAGTGCGACAACACTTGTAACAGTTGACAACAAATGTAACTGATGATGAATTCCATGTTTTCTGGCTCCGCCCACATGGTCAAAACGTCTGGTTGGAGTTCTCACGAGGAAGCCCTCTGATATCCCCGGTCTCAGCATTCCTTCATGATTCATGACTGCTTTATTTGATGAAATCTTTTAATAGTAATACCACTAATTATTGTCATAAAATACTTTTACAATATCCTCTCCATATAAACATTTAGGGCAACACCTCAGCACTGAGGGAGAAACACCATGATATGTTGAGGACAGCTACAGCTCACTGACTCTGTGTGTTCGCATATGTCATTTATTGTTGACACATAGATATATGTCTACTGTAGATGAGTTGAAAAGTGGATAAGTTCATATAAGTTAAAAGATGATTTGTTAGATCTGACATAGAATATTTATTTCTATATAATAATTATTTAAAAAATAAAGTAAATTTAAATGTATTTTGAAATTCATATGATTCAAATTGAAGTCACACAGTTTAGTTTTTAATGAGCTTGTGTTTTAGAATCACACTGCAGATACTGAAACTATGATGATCAGGTGGGATTCAAACCCAGGCTGCTGCAGTGAGGACTCAGCCTTGTTCATGGGGCGCGACCTCTAGCAACTGTTACTTTCACTACTACAAAAATGAAAACAACTAATTAGATGAACTGGTCTTTATTGTGTAGAAATAATCAAAATTACATCAAGTAAACAAACTTTATCCATGAAACATGTGATTAGAGAGGACTGAAGGGAAGAAAGAGACACAGAGAGAGTTACAGAGTTCAGAGAGCAGTAGCAGAGTAAAACCAGTAGCAGAGTCCCAGTGAGTCAGGTCAGGACTGGGAACACTGGTCTCTCCTCAGTGTCTCTGAGACCAGAGCCTGGGAGCCCTGGGTGGCCTCACAGGTCACAGAGCCCACCTTCCTCCACTGGTCTGCAGGGAGCCTCAGGGTGCTGCTCCAGCTGTAGCGGCCGTCCTTCTCCAGCACCCGGGGCTCCTGCTCTCCTCCCAGCTGATGCTGCTGCTGCCGTCCACCTTCCAGGCCAGACTCCAGTCTGAGGGGAAGCCCTTGTTGGCCAGGCACATGAGCGTGGCCTTCCCCTGCAGCAGCTCCTCACTGGAGGGGGGCAGCACCGTCAGGGTGGGAGGGACATCACCTAGGAGACACCAATCAGCTTAGAGGACACCTTTACTGTGTGAGAGCTGAGTTTCTGTCAGATGGTTTTTCTGCTCCACCAGTCACTCACTCACACAGTTTCACTTCCCTTTAAGAAGCCTCTCATGCAAATCAGCACAGAGAGACTCATCATACAGAATGACCTGAAATATATCAAACTACACTGCAAATAAAATACAAACGTTCTTATTAAGATCATCAAAAAACTTGACTGTACAATAATTTATTCAGTGGAAACAAATACAGAAATGAACTGACCAGAATCAGATGTTCTTCATCTGGATTTCAAACATCACCAAAGTGTTTCTTCACTTACATTAACAGCTATAATGATGAGTTGAACTACTAGATACAGTTTAAACATCTTTACTGCTAAAGTGCAAATTCAGTCACACAGGTATCACTGCTCAGCTGTATCACTTCACTCGCTGACAGATATTTTTTGCAATCTAAAATTTTAAAACTTTTTGACCTAGTTGATTTTTATACTGCTCAAATTTTGTATAAAGCCAACAAAAATGATCTGCCAGGTAATATTCAAAAGCTCTTTTTAGGAAGAGAAGGGAGCTATAACCTGAGGAGATGTGAAAACTTTAAAGTATCATGGTAAGAACCACTAGGAAAAGCTTGTGCAGTATCTGTGTGTGGTGTTAGACTCTGGAATGGTTTGGGGATAAAGCTCAAGCAATGCCCAAATATTCACCAATTTAAATTAAAATTTAAAGAAATGGTGTTGACAAAATATGAGGCTGAGTGAGGGATCTGGATGCTCTGTGTTTGTGATTGAGAGGGGTACTGGTTATTGTAATATAAATGGGAATATTTAGGATTATAAAAGGTTCCTATTTATTTATCTTCATATTGTTAATGATGACATAATTACAATAGAGTGGGATATGTATACATAGCTGAGTAAATAATGATATATATATATTTTTTTATTAATAATTATTATTGTTATTAGTGTTATTATAAAATCATGTTTAAATAATATGCTAGGACATGGTTATATTTGATGTGATTATTATAGACGTCAGTACATATTTGAGTGTTTACGATAATGAGGATTATCATATAGCATTATAGTGATTATTGAGATAGCATAATGTAATTGTAAGAAATTAAAATATCAAATAAATATTATCAAAACAAATAAATTATTATTTATTTAACTGTTAATAGCAGCGGCCATATGGGGTAATAAATGGGAAGGAATTGGGGGTGGGAGCAAATAAGTTATACTTCTTTCCACTCCCTTCGAGCAACTATTATTATAAGTGTAAATAATATGTGTGTATATGTGTATATATGTATATCCATGTATATGGGAGATAAGCTATGCTATGTTATCTTTTTTTTATTTATATATGTATGTGTGTGTATGTATATGTGTGTATATATGTATATATATGTATATATATGTATATATATATATGTATATGTATATATATGTGTATGTGTATGTGTAAATATATATATATATTTTTTTTGTTGTTGTTTTGTTTTGTTTTGTTTTCTTTCTTTTTATTTTTGTGTGTTAATATATATGTATATATTATTTTGCTCGAAATAAACTTCAATCAATCAATCAATCAATCAATATACTGACCACTGTGTTAACTTATGAAAGTAGTGCCAGTCGTCCTTTCACTTTTAACTGTGGAAATATTGTGTTCTTTTACCAAATACATAACAATAGGCAACATTTTAAAAAAAAACATCTTTATCTTCACTTCAATTTTACATGAAGAAAGTGAATTGTATTTAATCACAACAACAGCCATTATTGTGGTGAACATTTTAAATAAACTAATCTAAACATTTTTACGTTAAGATTAAAGTTTTATATTTTCTCCACTTCAAGTTAATTACATTTCATTTTGACAGGACTGTGTGAAGAACAGTTTAGTTAAGCTGGTCTGAGTTAGCCTCCATGGTAAAGGAAGAGAAATAAAAACATGAACAATAAAAGTTTTATAATTAAAACAAGATCTATTTATCTGCCTCAAACATTCCAAAGTAGAATTTAAAGCAGGACTTGATAATATTGTATTTAGTATTTGAGCAGAAACTTACTTCCAACATCCAGTCTGGTTCCTCCACCAAAAGTCCACCACAGTGATACAAACTCATTGAGCCACTGCATACAAAAACCTCTGACTGTAGAGAGACATGGCTCTCTGACTTTGACACAAACAAACTCAGCAATAAAATTTTCTGTTTGTAACATTTTATCAGCTGACATGTGAAAATATCACTGTTTTAATTTGATATGTTACTTTTAGGGCTGGGCGTGTTAACGCGTTATCGCGTTAATGCATTAATTAATTAACGCCGACAATTTTTTAAATCTCACGATTAGAAAAAAAAATTAAAATAGCCTATTATTTTGAAAGTCCGTTGGTCTCTGGCTCTGAATACACACAGACCTACAGTCAAACCATGGGTCACAGGAGAGGTGGGATGTTGATCAGCCTGCAAATAACCCTCCCAAACAAGCAGAGAGGCTTCGGCAGGTTCTCTCAGGTGAACAGAAAGGGAGACAACGGCAGGCGCTTTATGGACAGTAACCATGGCAACGGCATCTGTGCGCTACACAGCCGTAGCCTTTTTAAATGAAATTAAATTTATACATAGGCTAACTTTCTCTGATAGGCCTGCATTTAGTTTTGCAGAGATGCTCTGCCATGTGAATTCCCTCCTGCTGATGTCCTGATAACTATTTAGATTCTGGAAACTCACAAACAGCTGAGGATCAGTCCTCTTCCAATGATTTGTGCTGCGTGTCACAGACAAAAGTTCAAGACAATTCAACTTTGCTACTGAACACAGACTGTTTCTGCTGCTCCCTGATAAAAGAAAATGTTTCTGCTGATACCTGCTCAGAAAAAGTCTGATGGTAACTTGTTTCAACAAGCTAGATAAAAGGTAATTCCCTGGCAGTGGCAAATAGCTTTGGTTTAATATTTGATTTGATTAATGTTTAAGTGAGATTAAGTGAGATTAAGTGAGATTAAGTGAGATGTAGAAGAAATATTTTATTGCTACTGTGTAAAGGGAATACTGCTGGGAAAAAGCTGTTTGCAAACCACATGTTATTGCATTTTTCTGTATGTAGCAGTAGATTTAACTCAAGCAATATACTACTTTAGAGATCATTATTCAATTTTGCGTGTAAAAATGCGATTAAACATCATTAGTCGCAAGAAAAATGTAATCGTTGCCCAGCACTAGTTAATTTTAAATAAAATTTACATTTTTTCTCTAGCAATTAAATGAAATAACTTCGAATATTTTAAACAAAATATGTCTAGAAGCATAAAAATACAATCATATAAAAGAGTTTTTTTAAAAAGATTTCTAATTAACACATTGATATATTGATTGATCCATTGATAAACAGCATCATCAGAGTAATCCAAGTCCCTGCTGGAGTCAGTCAGAGCATTTCCATAGAGAGCCACTTTGCATCAGCAGCACCATGCTCCAGTGCTCTGGGAGAGTTTATAGTCCTGAGAGTTGAACACTGGATGACTGACAGCTGTCCTTCATGACAACAGAAGCCACAGAAATCCTCCTCATCAAAAAAACATGACTTTGATCTGCGTCCTCATCTGGACTCTCCTCTGCTGCTGCTTCACAGGTAAAGTCCAGAGAATCAAACTCCTCTCCTCTATGAACATCCGTCCCTCTGAAATGAAGCCCACAAAACCATGACGCTGCTTTATGTTTTTTGTCTCTGTATCCTCAGAGTCCAGAGGCCAGGTCACAGTGACTCAGCCTGGAGCAGTGAGCTCTGCTCTGGGAGGCTCCGCCTCCATCACATGTAGGACCAGTCAGCATGTATATGTTGGGAGCTATTTAGCCTGGTACCAACAGAGAGATGGAGAAACTCCCAAACTCCTCATTTACCTTGCTAGCACTCGAGCATCAGGGATTCCAGGTCGTTTTACAGGCAGTGGATCAAACTCTGACTTCACTCTGACCATCAGTGGAGTCCAGACTGAAGATGCAGCAGTTTACTACTGTCAGAGTTATCATGAAATCAACAGTCAAGCTGTGTTCACACAGTGAAAAAGCTGTCAGACAAAACCCTCCCTCAGTCAGACTGAACAGAAACTGAACTGACTGCTGCAGCTGGAAGCTACTGCAGAGACTGATACACTTCACTGAGGACACACACACACACACACACACACACACACACACACACACACACACACACACACAATGTTATCTACAAGGTTGAAGATTTCTACCTTTGCTTTAACCACCAATGAACACGTAGCAAAATAAGTACAAAAAATATGAAATCTAATTGCTTCTCCATCACAGCTTCTCACAATCCATTCCTCTTTTTTATAATCCCACTGTCTTTTCTGATTTGCCAAAAAATCCAGAGTATCAAGCCTCGGAAAGCAGAAAAGAAAAGTCTTGTTCATGACCTTGGACCTCAGCATCATATTGGATTAAAGTAATTTCAACTATATACAGTTAATTAAAAATATCTAGACACAGATCAGTATCAGAAATATTCAGGATCAGAGACTGCCCAAACAAAATCAGAACATCCCTGAAAGCACAAAATAATATTTTAAATACTTAAGCGCATGTCATCTATAGAAAAGGGTTACCGCCTGGCTCAAGGCTGGCAACAAAAAGGGAGGCCTCACACAGATAACAGGAACAAAAATGGTTTATTTAACTCAAACTAACAAACAACTTAACTAAGGTTATGGCGTGGGTAGGTATGCGAAACATCAGTCATGTCAGAAGTGTGTGGATGAGTGAAAATGAAGTGCAATGCACGTTGGTGGGTGCAGCAAATCAAACAAAGGAAGCAGGTTGAAGCAGCAGGCCAGCAGAGAGAGTGACTTCTAGAAAGGCAGCCCTTTTAGGCCTTCTAGGAAGCCCAGCCCAGAGGGGCAGTCATATGCACTAGAGCCTCCCAGTTCCATCTACAAGCCACACCCAGAACCTGCAAAACAGAGAGCATACAGGCAGGCAGACTGGGGAAGTCGTCACAGAAGCTAAATATCAATTAAAATCATAAAAATGCAAAAGAAATAAGTAACCTCCTTGATATAACTATATCCGCATATACTTTATATATAGAATATGGAATAACATTCTCACTAACATGCAAATCAAAACTCCACAAATACACTGAGACAAAACTTTTATTCTTAACTTTGGAAACAGCTAAATAAAATCACCACAACATCTATCAAATATCTGTTGTGGAGCATTCAGTCACATTACATGATCGTTCTTAGCAGATGGCTTCACCCAGTTTTCATTGAAATGTAGATTTAAAAATTCCTATTCCTCTGAGCATTTTTAGGGCTTCATGTCCATGTTGGGTTCAAAGTTAAAATATTCCATGACAGCTGGGTGAACTCCATCTGCTGAGGAAGATCATGCCATAAAGACAGTAATGTGACTGATAGGAAATTCCATGTTTTCTGGCTCTACTTCAAATGTCCAAAACTTCTGGTTGGAGTTTCTCAAGGAAGCTCTCTGAGACTGTGGGTCTCAGCATCCCTTCAAACACCCAACACTACTTTTTACTTGATGAAATCTTCACATCACAGACACCTTAACATGTAAAACTTTAATTAATATTCTTCTCCTCTTTTCCATGTTTTCCAGATTCATCAGCAGAAATCATCCTGACTCAGTCTCCTGGAGCACAGTCTGTTGTTCCAGGACAGACTGTCTCTCTCAGATGTAAAGCCAGTTGACATGTTAGTAATGACTTGCAGTGGTACCTTCAGAAACCTGGAGAAGCTCCTAAACTCCTGATTTATGATGCTCAAACTCGTCAGTCTGGAGTTTCAGATCGTTTCAGTGGGAGTCAGTCTGGAACTGACTTCACTTTGACCATCAGAGGAGTCCAGACTGACGATGCAGGAGTTTATTACTGTCAGCAGGATTACAGCCGCCCGTTCACACAGTGATACAACGTCGTACAAAAACTTCCTTCAGCTGGAGAGGAACTGATCTGAATCAAAAGCTGTCAGTGAAACACTTTAGTAATTCACTGATAATGAAGTCCAACACATTAAAACTAGTTTTGTTCTGGCATAAATTTTCATGTTTCCTTTGTAGATTAGATTTAAAATGAATCGAATGTAACTTGAAATTCACAAGTTTCATGTTGAACTCACACAGTTTACTTTTCAACAAACTTTAACACACATGTTGAAATTTGGGATCAAACTACTAATTCTGATACTGTTGTGATATAATGTGCTGATAATAACCTTCCTCATAATTCAAATGTAATAAATTCATCATAGACTTTTTATTTCAATCAGATTCATGAAACTTTCAGGACTTTTCTAAACCCATTTCATCATGAGAGTTTTGACCAATAGCACAATTAATTTATAAGACACATATTGTAAAACTTATTTACCTTGAACTAGTTTAAAAATGATCTTTTTCACCAAAAATCTAATTTGCAGTTTGTGTAATGAAGCAGCTTCTGCTGTCTAGCTTTAAGGAATTTTGAACAAATAATGTCTTGGTTGCATTAATGTTAGATTAACAATTATCTGATCAATTGCTCTCACAGTATTAGTTATTTTGAACACTGCATTAAATTATTTTTTAATTCCAAGACAATAGAAACAATCTCAGATATATTTGTACATTTGTAACCTTTTTGGATTTAATAGAACTATCAAAACAGCAAAATCTGTAACTTTCACCATAACATGAATTGAAAACAACAGCTTTGATGAACTGGTCTTTATTTTATTGAAACAATTGAAATGACAACAAGAAAACAAATTTATCAATGAAACATATAATAAAAGAGTGAGTTAGGGAAGGAAAGAGAGAGAGAGATCTTTGATGAAATCAGACTGAGAGCAGTAGCAGAGTAAAATCAGTAGCAGAGTTCCCATCAATAGGAAAGTCGGCTCATTTTGGTATATTTCTGATGGAACCAGGCTTCTTTGCAGTGGTTTTGCCCCTGCATGCTGTTGGAAAGAATGCAGGCTTGATCTTCACTGGATTGCTCTTCCTGAAGGACAATGAAGTGTATTTGACTTTGACTTTGAATCTTGTGGATTAAATTGAATTGAGAGAGCTGGAAAACGAAAGTATATAAAGAGTTGAATTTTTAGTGAGGCTCAAATACAGTTTCAGTTGCAAACGAATTTAATTTCATGTTATTACACTCAGTTTCAAGATTCTTTGAATTCAGTTTCACCCTAATAAAATGCTATTCAGATTCAGTTTTTTTAATGCGAATATGCAAGTTGAGCAATTCAAATTCAGATTCTGTGGACACAAATATCAGCATATATCTCTCTCCCAGGCCAGAGAGAGAGATATTTTTCAGTTTTGATAAAACTGATGGAGCAACAACGCACATTAAATATTCAGCAGATTACAAACAAGAGTTAAAGACCTGACTGGAAATTAAATGTTTTTTTCTCTGAACCCAGTAACCATGGTGACCGACGTGCATCACTGCTGAACCATGACAACTGACAGGTTTCAGTACCATAGATAAAAAGTTAAAACCGACATTTTGTCCTTTTGGTGCATTCATGTTACATAAGAAAACTACAAACATATCTGAGGTTTAAAGTAAAAAAGAAAGACATAATTTAACATGAAAATGTCTGGACTACACAGCTTTACAGTCTCTGATTGTAACATTGAGTCAGTCCCTATATGAAATGTGAAAACAAGGCTAATTTCCTGAATTCATGTTTTCATTTGCTTTATTAATTTCAAAACAACCTTTTATTTTTGTCTTTAGTGATTAATTAATTAAGACATATGGCAGTTTGAAACAAAATATATCTGGTAGCATGAAACTAAAATCATGAAAGTAGGTTTCAAAAGATTTCTTATCAATACTCTGATAAATTGATTGATCCATTGATAAACAGCATCATCAGAGTAATCCAAGTCCCTGCTGGAGTCAGTCAGAGCATTTCCATAGAGAGCCACTTTGCATCAGCAGCACCATGCTCCAGTGCTCTGGGAGAGTTTATAGTCCTGAGAGTTGAACACTGGATGACTGACAGCTGTCCTTCATGACAACAGAAGCCACAGAAATCCTCCTCATCAAAAAACATGACTTTGATCTGCGTCCTCATCTGGACTCTCCTCTGCTGCTGCTTCACAGGTAAAGTCCAGAGAATCAAACTCCTCTCCTCTATGAACATCCGTCCCACTGAAATGAAGCCCACAAAGCCATGACGCTGCTTTTATGTTTCTGTCTCTGTATCCTCAGAGTCCAGAGGCCAGGTCACAGTGACTCAGCCTGGAGCAGTGAGCTCTGCTCTGGGAGGCTCCGTCTCCATCAAATGTAGGACCAGTCAGAATGTTTATGGTGGGAACTATTTACACTGGTACCAACAGAGAGATGGAGAAACTCCTAAACTCCTCATTTATGTTACCAGCAATCGAGCATCAGGGATTCCAGGTCGTTTTACAGGCAGTGGATCAAACTCTGACTTCACTCTGACCATCAGTGGAGTCCAGACTGAAGATGCAGCAGTTTACTTCTGTCAGAGTTTTCATAAGATCAACAGTCAGGATGTGTTCACACAGTGAAAAAGCGTCGGTCAAAAACCTCCCTCAGTCAGACTGAACAGAAACTGAAGTGACTGCTGCAGCTGGAAGCTACTGCAGAGACTGATACACTTCACTGAGGACACACACACACACACACACGAATTTGCTTTGGTATTGTGGTTCATAATTAAAAACTATAGTAATATAATTTTTTGATGGTCAAGAAACTCTTGATCATTAAAAATAACTACTGCTTGGGGTCAAATAGAAATTCTCAGTGAAGAAAACAGGAAACACACTTTGCATGAAGTGGATTTAACATTTTTCAAATTATGTTTTCCAGCATGTCTCGTCTCTTTACACATCCCATTTTCATCAGTAATTTGCTGAATAATCACTGTAAGAGGAACCAACCTGAGACTGATCATGAGTACTGTTCACTTACATACAGTTTTTGCAAATATGAACATCTGTACAGGTGCACTTGTTTAGAATACAATAACTTACATGATTAAAAATGTCGAAACCTTTGCTTTTACAGCCAATCATCAAGCAAATGGGAAAACAAGAAGAAGAAGAAAAGCAAGCAGACGTAATATTACTGACTAGTCCAACAGCAATAAGGCCAGCTCGACAGTCTGATGTTACGTCTTGTCCGCTCACTCTCTCTTTGTTTCTTCCTCACTCCCTCTGACAATGACTTCTTCAGTCTCTTTTCAGCTGTGATCTCCATACTGAGAACACCAAGGCAGCTCACAGTAAAGCACTATGCCATTATTATGAAAGGTTTCCTGTCCAGGATTCCAGTGCTACATAGTGCTGTGTGCCCGAGTGAAGATGTTATTTTAAGATAAAATTACCACATGATGATTCAATCACATCACATGTTCTTCCTCAGCAGATGGAGTCGCCCAGTTTTATTGAAGTGTAGATTTTCAAATTCCCATTTCACTCCAGCATTATTCTGGCTTCTTGTCCACATTGGCTTCAGAGTTAAAATATTCTGCGACAGCTGGGAGAACGTCCTCTGATGATTAAGATCATGTTATAAAAAAGTATTGTTTTAGAAAGTGACTTCCAGCAAATAAATAGCATGGAATAAAGTAAAGTGATAAGTGACATTAAACACAATAATACCAAATTTCAAAATAAAAAATAAGTTATACAATTCTAAAAGAAAAAAATTTTACAATTATAAAACAAATTCCAATATTAAACAATGCAAAGTGACATTGTGCATAGATTTTCACTCAGTCTCTGAGTTGTTGTTACTGCTTAACAGCGCTAATTATAAAGTCTCACTGCTGCAGGAAGAAAAGAACTTCTGAATCTCTCCTTCTCACAGCGTGGATGTATCAGTCTGCCACTGAAGGAGCTGCTCAGTGATGTTAGTGTTTCATGAGTCTCTTGAGCAGGAACAGTCTCTTCAGGCCCTTCTTGTACAGGGTGTTAACAGTGTTAGTACAGTCCAGTTTATTGTTGACCTGAAAACCAAGATACCTGACACGATCTCAATGTCCCCCCTGAATGTTCACAGGGACCATGGAGAGTTGACTATTCCTGTTGAAAACCACCACCAGCTCCTTAGTCTTTGCTGTATTGATAAGGAGGTGGTTATGACTGCACAAGTTTACAAGGTCCCGATTCAGTTCTCTGTACACTCTGTCATCTCCATTAAGAGATGAGTCCAACAATGGCAGAGTCATCAGAGAACTTCTGGAGGTAGTAGTCAGAGGTGTTGAAGGTGAAGTCCACAGTGTAAAGGGTAAAAGGAAGGGTACCAATACTGTTCCTTGTGGCACC